>JAAXYW010000030.1:0-84228 GCA_036851895.1 Orthonychiurus folsomi | reverse complement strand
AAGTATTTAATGCAGACAACCGTACATTTTAACATAAATTTGAAGTTTTGTAATGCTTTTGAATGGGCGGCTTGCAGTGAGTATGCCAGGGTAATGGGCGCCACCTATACGAGCAGTTGCGCAAAGCCCCTGCGCGGAACTTTTATGCGAATGGCTGGGTACTATACACCGAGTCAATCTAGTTGGTGCTGGACAGACAAATACAATCCAAAACGCTTGTGGTAATTGTGCGCATGCGTGCGTGCTGCGTCAGATTTATCATTTTTAACGGATTTGACAAGCTGGGATGGTGTGGGTTGTGGACAAGAACTTGCAATGGAGGCACTTCACATGCAAACCGAGTTTGGTCGGTCAATTACGATTAGAAGAATAGTTAAATACGAAATAAGAAATTATGGGTTAAATTACACTACATAAATTTAAAAAATAATTAGAAAGTAGCGTTTTCAAATTTACACTATTATTGTATGGTTTTAGCCTGAATTCTTGGGAAAGTAGATTGAAATTTGTAATGCTCCGTTACAGAAATCTTTCCAATCAAGTTAGGTTCACTTTTAGCTGTTTTTGGCAATTTGTAAAATTAGTAAAAAGTAAAATAAAATCAAAATAAAATGTTAAGTACTTCAAACCCCTTCAAGTGAAAGCAAGTAAATCGCTTGAGAGTCTGAGAACGGCGACCGACAGGTGAGACGACTCCATTGTCAGGTTAGATGTCTAGCTAATATGGACATACCCGTGACCCATGCACCAGTCGCTCACTTTGACACGCTTGACCCCCAACGCCTTAATTCACCCATACAAATCCCAACCGAGGTGAAAGCCTGTGCCTCATGGGCAGATGAGAATGAGACCGAATTCAGTCAAACCACGCACCTCCGTTTTGTACTTAAAACAATGGAATGGGATCCAATGCCAATGAGCAATGAACAAATTAGGATTTGGTTGAATGAAGACGAAGGCGTGCGCAGGCGCAAACGTACTACATAGTGATTCCAGCCGCAGGTGTTGGCGTGTGGTATGCTGCACTCTGCGTGTCTGCGTCTGCGCCTTCACCTGATGAAAAATTATGAGACGGAGTTGTGTGGGATTTTGACAGGATGGGATTGCGCCTGCGCAAAACATTGTTTATGGTTTAATTTGTTGTCTGATTTGTGCCTTAATCGCTGTCTGCTTGTGGGCATCATTAAAATGTGACATCAGAGGGGATATTGCAGGTGGAAAATTGACGGGGGTGGGCGGAGTTATTCTAGTTTGGTATTTTCGCCATTCATCATCAATCCCGCCGCGTCTTCCCATACATAATGCCACTCAAACAAATGGATCCTCAATTTTTGAAATTGAAGAAATATCAAATTTGAATTAAACCGCACATTTTTCCATTGGTGTATTTAAAGATTTAGGTCCACATATGTTTAATACGGAAAATCCAGTTCTTGCTGGAATTCCAGTCGACAAGATTCCATTAAATGCACATGGGGGAGGTACCTGTTCTCGCCTTCGTTGGAATTCCTTTATTTTATTTGACCTCATACTTTCGAAGACTGTTTTTGGCAAAGACTTTGTAAGAAAACGTTAAGACGTGGATGTAAGAGATTGCCTTTAAGAAAATGTCAAGTACTACGCAGAGATGTGCTGGGACCGGATGAAAAACGGAAGTAACTCACCTAGACTTTTGAGCCTCGACTCAATCATTCCCCGCTCCACATCCCCATCGCAGTCCACCAACTGAAAAAGACAAAAATTTCATAAATATGGATGGCGGGAAAATATATATTAAAATTCTAAAATGATATAGAAGGCCGGATGTGTGAAGGACATAGTTCCGTCCGGGATTCCATGGCGGAAAGACGCCAGGGAAAAGGAATTCGTATGAAATGATTTGAAACGATGGCGGGAATTTGGAATTGACGGCAGACAAAAATATCTTTCTTTGCAAATTATAATAAATCTCGCCATGAATTTTTTTGTGATTCTTGAAAAAGTGGTCCGTCGGTTTGGATCAAACAGAATTTAAAAAAGTTGAATACTCCAACAGACGGGAATTTGGATTTTAATTTTGACTCACCAGCTGCCGGAGTTTGGATCCATCCGTTTCTTGCTCTACGTCGATCCCATTGATGACCAGGCTCTGTGACATAGTGACCTTTCCAGTTCCCGGGAAAACAATCCGATAAGAATTCAAAACACTTTGAGTATTTTTTTAATTTGACCAAGATTTTTTGGTCGCAATTTAATTCAATTTAGCCCACTTCGCGAATCCCCCCGGCCAGACGACCTGGGGAATTTGTCAATTCCACTCAAACAAATCCGAATCCAATATTAAGATTATTTCCTATCAAACACCTTTGTCACTTAATATTTTGTCAACTATTTTTTAAAAGCTTCCTTTTTTCTCTCTCCGTGTTCCTCCCTTGGCGGCAAGAACTTCAATCACGAAAGAAACTATCAAGTCCAAAAAAGCTCAAGAAATCGCCGTTCTTTTTTTGGCACCATAAAAGCTGCGACGCAGTGTCTGGGGACAGCAGCCAGAAGAAGTGCTGCTGATTTTTGTGGATGCAAAATCCGTTCGTTTCATTTTCTACCTCACCCGCACCCGCACCCGCCACGCCGTCCGTGTTCTAAGAAAAGTCTTCTTTGCCCAAAAATAGTTCGACGGAGGGCAACACACATTTTTTTGCACCCGGCACTCCGTCCCTTGCTTTATTTCAGGCAAATTTTAACTACCCGGGTAAGCCCGTACAACAACGGCGGGTCTTTGCCTTTATTTTCCCGTCTTTAGACGGCACGGCACGCCGAACATACGTGCGAACGTATTTTAAACCAGTTTACATGCAAAGCGTCCAACATCTGTTTTTTTAAAGGATTTTTTGCTGTGCAGATTTTTGCGAAGCTCAACAAAGTCCATTCATCTCTTGCCGGCGGCTCGGCTGCTGCGTTGTGTATGCAAGCGCGTCAAATAAAAATAAAAACATTTCGTTGCAGATTGCCCCATGCTGTGCAACGTAGTGCGTACGCTACGATTCGCGTGTCGTGCCCTTCAATCTGGATCCAAGTTTGGATTAAAGAGTCCAAATCTGATTCTTAACACATACGGACGGATGACACTTTGTCATGTCCTTTTAAATTTTTCACACCAGTGCCAAAATAATCTCTACCCATGGGCCACGGCCATGGATTTTACGTTGTGTAAAAATAAAGCACACCGTTCCAGGAAATCCTTGGCGAGACTTGAGGCTGCTAATTACTAATTTGGTTTGAAAGAGCGCGGGAATTGCGATTCGGTGTGAAATGAATTTGAATTTCGTGGAACAAATCGCAAATCCGACATCCAATTAAGTGAAAGCAGTCCAGGTAATTTAGTGTGGCATTGCAAAACATGAGCAACATTTGATTTCAATTAATAAATTTGAAAATTAATACTTAGCGCAGACACAACTTAAATCATTCAGTGTTCCATCTTTGATTTGTATGTGTAGAAAAGGGGAAGTTCATATGTAGTTTCTCAAATTCTAAAAACGGGCATTTAAAAACCCTGGTTGCCTTGCGTTACAAACAGCACGGGTTTTCAAGCACAGCATTTGGGTATGCAAACGGCACATCCCGACGACGGAATAATGTACATGCGAATCCATCCAATAATTCCCTTCCTCCCAGTTCTATTTGTAAATAATTTGAATAGCTGGGAATTTCAAATGACACATTTTGTCCCGCACAGTACCTTCGTCCGTACATTCAATTCCTAACTTTCAAAAACTTTTTTTTTCATTTTGTACAAAAGCAGCAGTACTCGCCCGCACCGCGCCCGTCGGATCATTAGCCTCAATCCTATTCATCATGCCCAAATGGAGGCAGTCCCTTCCCATCCCTTGACTGGCGTGGCGCTTGGTATTTGCAAAAGTTTTGCACATGCACTTCTTCGGGTTACAAAATCCAGTACGCGATGCATTGAAATTTCCATGCCTTACCATGATCTGCGATGTAGGTTTTGCACATGCAGATGATTTTTAACTCTACCTACGCGACCAAACCTGGCCGTCAAATCCAAATTGCAAATTTTAGGGCTGTGCTCCCACGAAATCTTCGCGTCAATGAAAATAATTCGCAAGGAGGCCGTTTTGCTGGCTTTTGCCAATTCGGAGCCGATGCCATGCTATTCTGATGTACGTAATGTACGTCGTACGCCTCGTCGCGTTCCATCGTGCCGTTCCATTGTGATGCAAGATAATGCATTTTTTTCCTTTCTGCGATCCCTTCCCTTACATGGACATGTGTAAATTGTCGCAGATGGGAATTTCGTGGACTCATGAATCAGCGGAGCTTTAATCACAAGGTGCGCAGGTGCGGTGGCTGACTGACGCGTCATATATGGTCCTAATAATGCATGTGCATTGGGACGGATGCTGATGCTTAAAGGTTGGAAAAGGTAGCTCCGATTTGGTGTGGCCAACTTTCAATACCTGACCACATAATTACACTCAATTATGCACAGTCCCAGGTTCATGCTCCTACATATAAATAAGCGTTTGCGCAAAGTCGCGACTGGAAGTCATCCAAGAAAAAATTAAATGATTTCTTCGAAAAAAATGATATCAAAATGTGAATTGACTGACCTTTGACCCTGCAAGAACCAAGGGCTCAACTCCTTGGAGTAGGATTTGAGAGCCAATGAACTTATTAAGGAGATTGCGTCCAGACTCCTCCTCCGTGCAGCTAGTACTAGGCTCCTCCCCTTTCATACGCTCTAGAACGTCGGCCAAACTCTGCGCAGGCGTCATATCAGATAGGAAGCTCCGCCCATTTCCTGACTGCTCGATCCGTGTTGTGACCGTTGCCGTTGTTTTGATCCCAGTTTCCTCTGGATCTGATTCTCCAACCATCCGCTTTGTGACGACGGAGATTTTGGTACGAGTCGTCCCGCTTGGAACTGGACCGGTGCCGATATCCTCTTCGCCGCCACTTTCAAATTTTCGTGACATTTCCCGCACTGATGAACGACCGACTCGTCCACGGGACAGGGTCGTCGTCGGCATTGGTTCAGGTGATGCAGATGCACGTTTCCAATCGTCAGACCTTGCAGAATGGGCGGAGCCAAATAATTTGGATGTCGATGACGTCATCGTAGTTGTAGAGTGACCCTGAGTTTGACCTTGGCCCAAGGCATCCAGCTCAGTTTTGGAATCACTTTGATTGCTGGAAAATGAAGAGGTTTTTTTGAGGATGGATTTTGGTGCAGAGCCTGGGCGTTCCTCAGCAAAGAGGAGCGTTCGGTCAGTTTCAGGAATGTCGGAGTCATCCATGTTTTCTTGCGCAGTCGCAGAGGTATGCGTCGATTCCTGAGTCGTAGTCGTTTTGCGGAGGGCGCGAAGTCCATGGAAATCGCTGGTTCGTAGGTTACTGTGGGATTCCTCGATGTTGGATTTAGCGGAAATTTCAACGGCTGGGATTTCCTGGACTTGTTTTATTTTCCGAAGTGCACGGAGCCCAAATAAAGGCATTCCATCATCATCCGTTGGACCAATCCCGTAGCTGGACGTGACGGAGTCCGTCACGTTTCGCTGCTCTGACGTCATCGTTTTAGCTGAGGATTTGGCGGAAATTGTTGTGGATGCTGTAGCCGTGGTAGTAGATTTGAGTGAATTTTTTCCGCGAGGGATGGTAGATGACGCAGAAATGGTAGTGGAACTAGTAGTGGTTGTGGTAGGTGGTGTCTGGATCCGATTTTCCTTATTTTGAGTTTTGGCAGGAACGGTTTTTATTTCTTTAGAAGAATTCCGACGCTCGTAGCGTTGCTGGCGTTCCGTAGAGTCCCGACGGGAAAATCCAGTGGAATTTTTTCGCTCTGGAGAGGAATTCCTTTGGGGCGAGGGTATCCCCGTGTCAGGATTATCGTCAGAGGAGCGTCGATTAGCGCAGGAGTTTGTATCGGATTTTTGTCTGGTGGTGACGTCAGATTTTTGTGATGGGGTTTTGTCGCTAGATTTTTTTCGAGGTGAATCGTCAGTTGATTTTTTTCGTGGCGAATCGTCAGTTGATTTTTTTCGTGGTGAATTGTCGGTGGATTTCTTTTGTGGTGAATCGTTAGTTGTTTTTTTTCGTGGTG
Organism: Orthonychiurus folsomi; assembly: GCA_036851895.1. Lineage (NCBI taxonomy): Eukaryota > Metazoa > Arthropoda > Collembola > Poduromorpha > Onychiuridae > Orthonychiurus > Orthonychiurus folsomi. The sequence continues at coordinate 78,128 of JAAXYW010000030.1, read as the reverse complement.
AATCACTTGTTGATTTTTGGAGTGGCACTTGGTCTGTAGATTTTTTTTGTGGTGAGTCGTCCGTAGATTTCTTTCGTGGGGAGTCTTCCCTTGATCTCTTTTGTGGTAACTCTTCTGAGGACCTTTTCCGTGGTGAATCTTCCATTGACTTTTTTTGTGGATAATTCTCTGCCAGCTTTTCGGATTTGGTAACTTCTGAATCTGTTAAACTCCTCCCCTTGTATTTAGCCTGGAGATTGCTGCTTTCTCTTGAAAACTTTGAGATTTTTGTCTCTACAGTAGTTAATCCCGTTGTTTGTGCTGGATTCTCAATTACTGGGCATTTGGGTGGAGGTGCTTTATCGCGTGAAGTAGCATTTATTTGATTTTTGTCGATATCTCCTACCTTTCTTTCAAGAGCTTCAAAGTCTTCAATGGAATTCCTTTGCTGAAGGGTTCTAATTTTCCTGCTGGAGTTCCTAGAAATATCCGTGCCTTGTTTCTCTGGAGATGGAGACCTGCGAGGAATCAAGGACCTCAATTCAGGACCTTTCGTCTCATGGTCCATTTTGTCTTTTGAGAGTTTTCTCGTCGAGTACAATTCGGAATTTGTTTCCTTGGGTTCGGACTTCCTTGGCGACTCGACTCTTGTCCCTGTTTCCTTTTTGCCGGGAGATGGCGCTCGAGATGAATTCGGGCTTGGACTGCCCTTAGAGTCTTTCCGGCCCTTCAGGGTCTCACCTGAAGTCTTCCTTACGTGCTTCGTTGATTCTGTTTTGGTTTTTGTTGTTGTTTCCAAATTCTTTCCAGGAGATGGATCTCGGGATGAATTTGGGCTTGGACTGCCCTTAGAGTCTTTCCGGCCCTTCAGGGCCTCACCTGATGACTTCCTTACGTGCTTCGTTGTTTCTGTTTTTGTTTCCAAATTCTTTCCAGGGGATGGCTCTCGGGATGAATTCGGACTTGGACTGCCCTTGGAGTCTTTCCGGGCCTTAAGGGTCTCACCTGATGACTTCCTTACGTGCTTCGTTGATTCTGTTTTTGTTTTTGTTTCCAAATTCTTTCCGGGGGATGGCTCTCGGGATGAATTCGGACTTGGACTGCCCTTGGAGTCTTTCCGGGCCTTAAGGGTCTCACCTGATGTCTTCCTTACATTTTTTGTTGATTCTGCCCTGGTTTTTGTTGTGGTTTCCACAATTTCTTCACGTGTTTCTTTGGACGAGCGTCTCCTGTCAGATTTTCTGGAATTCTGTGCAGTTGAAGCGTGTGTCGCAGTTGGGAACATTTCCTTGTCTTGCAAGCGTTGACGAGGGGATGTATCTCTGGAACCATTTTTTGGTTTTCGGTTTTCAGCGTCTGCGCATGCGTTTGGCTCAGAAATCCGATTTTTTATTTTATCTGTTGTTGGGCTAGTGTCTTCATCTGCCGAGGATTTTCGACCATATAATTTTGCATTTGTCCCCGTATTCTTGGCCACAGTTGTCTCCAAAGCGGGAGATTCTGCCCCAACGGCGGATTTATCCAAATTTGCACGTCGTTTCAAAGCACGGATTCTTGCTCGGATTTTGCTCCGTTCGTCGTAGTCCGTTGCCTTGTCCAAAAGAACCTCCAATTCCTCAACATTATCCATATTGTCGATTTTGATTGTCACAGATTCTAAGGTCACAGATTCTCGCTTCTGGGTCACGGTCATGCTCGTTTTACTCGTTCGACTCAGCAGTGCTTCTACACGGGTTTCCAATCCAGCGGAATTTGATTTTCCCGCCATCTTTTTCACGCCACGCTCACGCTGAGCATCAGTGATTTCTGCAGCAGAGCCAGTTCCAACCCAAACCGGTTTGCTTATAGTGGAGTTTGAATTTTCCACCTCCACCGTTTTAACGGTTTTTGCTTCGTTGCGATTGGATTGCTCAATGGGTGTTTTCGGCACAGTTTTTTGAATTCGTTGTGGTTTGGGTGAAGTATCCCTTGCCCGCGGTTTTTCCAATCCTGCGGTAACCGTTGGGTCAATGACCTCTGGTTTGGTCTCTGCCACAGCACCCGTGACATCATCTACTGGACATGATGACTCAGAGGAAATGCTGACCCGTTCTCCGCGTGACCTCGCTTCAAATATGGCGGCGTTCTTTGTGACCTTGAAACTAGGACTTGAAGGACTGAAGCCGCCTGAGCTCCGATCCATGGCTGCCTCCGATGCTTTATTTTCAAATAGGGATTTGGCTTTAAGGACAGCTCCAGGGCTCTCCAGACCCTTTGATTGACCTCCAAATCGGGTCTGAGGTTTCAGCGGATTATCGTCTGCATCCAAGTCGTCTTCCGGGTTCCATTTTGCTGCATCTTTTTTCACAATCCTGTGAGGTTCAGGTGATGAGCCCTTGGAGCCCTTGCCCGGTCTTGGATTTGGGGATGGCTGGCGTGGAGCCTTTTTAGTTTCTGAGCCAGACGTCTGTTTTGAATTGGTTTTTGCATGGTTCGATTGTGCCGTGGATTTGCTTGAAGTTGACTTGGTGATTGTCGTTTCAGTGGTTTTACCTTTGGTGGATTTCAGGGTGGAGCTTCGTTTGGGGGCGTGGTTTCGATGATCATGGTCGTCATCGCCAGGGCAGTCGGTCTTGTAAACTTTCTTGGTGACAATCGGTTCCAGGCCACTGAGTTGAACGTCTACCAATTCTCCCGCTTTTGAGCCATTAACTCCATGCGCATGCGTCGACTCATCCACAGAAGTACTTCGTGTTGACAAAAACGAGTCCAGGATGTCCAATTCTCGGATGATGGATTCTTCGGCTTTTGTTGAGGATTTGGTGGCTGCGACGCTCTTCGGACTTCCTTCGCACCCTTTTTTCTTTTCCGTTGATTTGGTTTTCCCGCTGATCTTGACGTCAGTCCGGTTGTTCGTATTTGCTGCTGTATTTATCGTGGAGCGACTGCTTTTTGTAGCTGCCATAAATCGGGGCGTGGATTTTGTGGGTGTGGGCGTGATTGGGCTCGGAGAACGCTCTTTTTCTTTAATTGCAATGGTGGCACGGGGTGGCGATTTTCGTTTGGATTTACCTCCCGTCGTCGTCGTAGTAGTTGTAGTTGTCATTTTTCCGCCTTTGACCCCTGAGGTCAAGGTCGTTGACTCTGATGTCTGAGTCATTGTGCGTACTTGTCGCGCAGTCGCAGTCGCTGTTGCCGTTTTTGACACTAAGAATCCCTCCTTGCCTTGGGTCGTCGTCATCGTCATCGTCTTGGACATGGACTGAGCTACCATTCCTGACCCCGACTTACCATTCATGGCCTTTGGAGATGAGGTCACAGTAGTCATGACCTCAGACTTGGGATCTGGTTTCAAGATGTCGTCCAAGACCCCTTCCCGATTGTAAAAGTCTTTGAGGCGTTCCTCCCGCAGTTTAAACATGCGGGAACGGATAACTCGTTTAACGTCTCCGTCCTGGGCCTCCACCCACTGAAAATAAAAGGAAGAGGTCATTCCGAGGTCAGCCAGGAAGAAAGTGTAAAGGAGTGTCAATAATCAGAGAACATATTTATACCTAATAAACCCATGCATACAAATCCAAATACACAATGTACAAAATGCAAAACGTGCCTTAATTTACATAGCAGGCAAAGCGTGGGTTGCTTTATGCAAGGACACGTATGCACGGATTTAATGCCAAAATCCGCTCGTACGTGTGTACAAATCCAAGACTTTTCTAAGGATGTGCGTTATGTAACGTATGTACATATGTGCATAAAATACAACAGACGGATACGTAAATACTGCGCGGATGACGTGACGCGACGCGACGTGATGAAGGGGGGAAATAAGCAGGGCAAATAGCAAATACACAAGAAAGGAAAGGATGAATTAAGTTATGCAAAAATGAGTGCAGGGAAATACATAATATTTGAACAGGTGAGTAGGATTGTATTATCTCAATACCAATTAGCAGGGGGTTGTTTATTTTGCAAAGATTTCTTTGCATGTGGACAGAAAGCGATGGGAAATGCAATGTAAATGTTTGCTTGTTGGCTGACTGTGTGGCGAGGGCGAGGTCAGTGTTTTAAAAATAAAGGAATGTTTTTTTTAAAATTAATGTGGGATGTAGGTGTGTAACTATGATTGGGTTGTAAGGAGATGACTTTAACAGCCGAATTAATTGCATGTTGATATTGGCATTTTTCTAATTGGATGTTGCTGAAAAGCCATTGAATTTCATGCTAACTTGTGTTTTTGAAATGGGTAGTCCAATATTTGCATGTAATTTCGTTTTTTTTGCGCCAACTTTTTTAGAAACAAAAAGTGGTTACAAGTAAGAACGGCTAATCTGCTTTGTCAACAAATTTTTAAAATTTTAAACATAAGAAAATTGATTTTTTTTTCTAAAAAGGAAACTCCCAAGAAGATGTAATGTTACTCCACATAAGAGATTTGGGCATTTTGTATGTTGGTTTCCATAAAGAAATATGGAATCTGTAATGTAAGCTCCAATACGAAAATTGGGGTTTCTTAGTATTTTCACATTTTCTGAAAACCAAAAACCAATTTCAAAAGTTTAACCCTTTGCAATGGCATTTTGCCTTATGTTAACTCAATTAATATTTGTGGTGTCTGGCCCATGCCATGTTGCAAAATATTGACATGGCAGTTAGCCTAAAAATATATTCAAATTTGATGTGGGCAGTACATCATAATTATTTGATTGGTTGGAAGTAATTTGCAGCGCAGGCGCAGTCAAAATTGCGTCCATGTGTGTGTGTGTGTTCATAGTTATTCCTGAATTGGAAATAACGCTTTGACTCATTTACTAATGCGGGACTACAAAATTGGAGCATGAGGGATGAGGAAATCCACGACTGACTCCCTTGGGTTGGATCACTCATTAGCCATTCATAATACGTAAAAAGAAGTCTGAGACGGCGCATGCGCGGGCACGGTCTGTTTGTAGTAAATGGGCTTAACCTCCGCGTGGGAGAATCCGATTGATGCAAATAAAAATAACAAATAGAAAGTGTCGACGTCATGCTGGGGGGGACTGAGGCCGCCGCCCAATCTCACCGGAGGAAATCCCATTCGAATTTCAGTTGTGAACTTCGCCCACCTGATCACAAAATTAAATGGATCCATCCAATTTAACCAAGATGCAATCCGTGCCGCGGTGTTACGTACGTGACACCTCAATCATCAACGCCGTCTTTTTATCGACGTCTTTACCTTCACCGACCCAATGCCAAATCCCACTCTTTAACTTCTATGCAAAATCCACTATTAGGATTTATTATCATAATAAAAACAGCGTGGTATTGACGAGCCACTCTACGATTTGTCAATATGATTCGATTGTGAAACGAAAGTGCAAATTTATAAATAACGTGCTATTGGCTGGATTTTGTAAGGCTTTAACAACTAAAAAATTGAAATTGGGTTGAACTTTTTTGCCAAATTTTATTTAATTTTGAAAAAATGCACAAACTGTCAAACTGGCATCATAAAATTTGATGGCAATTCTTGGATTTTTAATGTGTCAAAATTTATATATATTTACCTAATGTATCATTTATGTATTGTATAAATACTAAATACAACTAAATGCAATACATCAGCATTGAATCAGTGCATAGATTTTGACAACTGTCAAAATTGTTAAATGTTTTGTTAAACTGTTTTATATTTTGTAATGTTTAATGTTCATCCGAGTCCGCTTAAACATAGCCAAATGAGAGACATGTGGATTAACATTTGCACACACACACACACAAACCTAATCAAATGGAGTTGTTCAAACCTTTGCAAAAAACAAATGTTTTGCCAAATTTACGAGTCACGTACAAGTCCCGCCAAGCCAATAATATTCTATAGGTAGAATCTGTATTTTTCACAGATGCGGGATTGATGCCCTACGAATTGGGTTCATAGAATCCATTATTTTTGCAATCCCTGCTACTACGTGCGAATGTGAATGCACCTGGGTTGAGGATTTTGGCATCCGTTTCATTTCGCCGGGTATCGGAGCCGAATCCTGCCTGGGATTCCCCCTCAATCACATTTGGCACATGCATGTTCCGCACATTTTCCAAGCAGCATAAAATTATGTATAAATGTCGGGAAGTTCATGGGCCGGAAAATTTTTGGGGTAACGTAACATGCCTTGCATATTTCCATGCTATAATGTGCCATGGCCTCCCCTTCGTCGCTGTCTGTCACTAAAAACTGTAAAAATGCCATCCTCCGAGATGCAAAAATCCAAATCCAGGGCGGCTCGGAGATGCGGATGAGTGAAAATGACGTTCGTACGTTCAGACCCCATGCCCGGTTTCGGATCATAAAAATCTATTTACCCGCCATCCGCCAAGTCAGAGAACATGACATGAAATGAGAGGTTACGGGACCTTGTCGGCGGGAATCAGGTCAACATTTAATAAATAAATAAAGCCGTCGTACATACAACAGCGAATGTTTGAATCTAAATGAATGTGATTCGGTTTCGGAGGTCATGATTGCGGCTGACAACGACAACGGATGAGGATAAAAGTGACGGATTTATGAGCAAATGATAAAAATCTACATGTACATTTGGCATGTCGGATGTTGGCTGTGGTTCTTAAAGTTTCCTAACTTGAGGAATATCAGTCAAAACTCTCATCTTAATACGATGTACGAAGAAGGAATAGATTTGTCAGGAGCTTTTTTTTCATTTTCTTCTTATTTTTGTATGGGTGTGCGGATTTTGCGGGTTCTACGTCATCGTAAGGTAAAGGAATTAATAAGAGATGTGCTTGCACAGAAAGAAAATGACAAAGAAATATGAGTCAAATCCAAATATTCCTCCGTCATCTTTTTGTGAATCATGAGTCAACGAAATTAATTTTTCATTTTGGTCGGATTTTGAATAGAATGTCAAGGAATTGAACGACGTGGAAGCTCAGGTCGTGGATTAACGGGGTTTTCACAGCGCGGGAATGATAATGTAACAAAAGATATGCATGCCTATTTGTCATTTGCCAAATTAAAAGTGCGAAATGATTTTTAATACTACAGAATATGGAGATGATGAATCTGAATTACAAATCCAGTTATTTGATTACAAAACTGAGCAAATTATGGCAATAATATATCGTGGTAACAAAAAAACGTTAAAAACCGCCCACACGGGTCAAAGAATGAGAAAAATAATTCATACACGACGAACGCGGGCTGTGAAACTTCCATACCAAAGTTCAAATTTGAGTTTTTGATGGATTCTATTGAATTTTCCCCACCACCGAACGGCATAGCTCCCAAATCCATCCATCCAAAAAACATATCTATGCAATACGTAACGTACCATATCTCGAAGAATGTTTTCATCCTCAATATTCTCCACGTGGACAGCAGCTGCTGCTCGGGTGCTCGTCGTAACAGTCGTTGTCGTCGTCATCGAGGAACTCATCCTGACATTCCAGCCTCACAAATTCCTCTTCCAAACTTTCTCCTGTCAAACAAAATGATAGAACACATGAATAAAAATAAAAAACCAACGATTGTCTCTGTATTCCATCTTCTTCGCCTCTGAGATCTATTTGACCCTTCCCAATTCATTCCTATTCCTTCGTCTTTAAAGTATCGAGTATACAAAGTTTTGGGCCAATATGCATGCATTGCAATGCGATGCCATGCCTTTTTACTATTTCGTATGTATTTTATACTATTTGAAGTGTTTAAATTTGTATAAATTCTTATTACACAATATTTAAGTTACACAAAGATGTATTCAGACTTTTTAACCATGCGCACTGTATTGTTTTCTGTTTTCTAGTATGCTCTATTACACAGTTGTTTCGTTGAACAGGTTTTCAAACAATTGGACAACAAAACGATACGGCACGACGTAGAACGCCTTGTCCTTACACATTCTAAACTTGTCTTCATCACATCAAAGTCCAATTCCAAATTTCGCCGCCAGAATCGACAATGCAATGCAATAAGCAATATATGTATGCACTTGAAACAATGGCTGAGGATTTCTTTCAATTTCCTTTGGAGCGGCATCATTTCATTCTCCATTCTCATCCCCCCTTCAGCCTTTGACCTCCGCCGAAGTCCCTTTGTTATTCCAATTGACTTAATTAGGTTGAATGGGGACAGCAAATCATCAATTTATGAAGATGACGGGTTGAGCAATCCCATCATAGAAATCCAAATCCATTTAAAGAAAATCTACCAAAACTTGCGTCACACACACATATTAGAGCCTCACAATCAACAATGGGAATGACCTGCCCTGCCATGGCACGGCCCCGGCGCCGGCGCATTGCAGCACAGCACAGCACACAATGCAATTCATTCTTGATGCTGGACGCTGATGCATGGTTTGAAAAAAAAAATCCCTCCGTTTGTCTTCTGAATGCAAATCCTAAAAAGTCGAACCCTTCCCATCCTGGGATGGGGATCCTGAATTGCATTTGTGTCTGCGCCTGCGCATGCGCGCCTGCACTTGTCCTTTGTGATGCCAGGGAATCGTACACAGCTTGTAAATTCCATTTCCATTTTTAAATGGAGAAAGAGAAAAGTGCATCCATCGAAGGAGGGATGCGGACGCGTGGATTTGGATCTCCTTATTTGGAAATAAAATGGAAAAGCCAATTCCCTTTACGTGCACGCAACGCAACCCAGATGGATGGATGATTGCAGAATGGATAAAAAAAAACATATGATTGTGTTCAAAGCTGCTTGCACTGCACTTGGTTATTGTCAATTCGCCGCCGTACCTACGTTACGAAGCTAAAGTCACGTACGTACGTACAAAGGATGAAGTTGTCTGGCAATGAGGTCAGCCCCCCTCCCTTAATACCCCCTCAACTCAATCCAAGGAGGTAGGGCCCTATTAATAATACATAATTGAAAGGCAGGGGGAATGGACTAAATTAATTCATACATCAAAAGATTCAAACGTATGTACATTAATGCATGGGATGAGGATTTGCAGAAAATCAACTTACTTACTTGGCTTTGCCTATCAGCGGCCGACCAAATGATCGGGAAATCTGATTAATTTTCGCCATCGTTTGAACGGGTGGACGAGACTTATTGTAAATCTCATTTGTATGCTAATTTTGAAAGCAAAGTTTTGACGAGAGGAGGATGTGTGCTTGGAATCAGGGCAGGGTGTCTGATCAAAACAAGGGTTTCGTGGCGACCGCCTCATAAAATTGGTAGGTAAGCTAGTGTGGTGATGGGAAGTGGTGGGTCTATGCCTGACCTTGCTGACCCCAAGAATGACACGGCTTCAAATTGATAGAAATCATGGAATGGGAAGGAGAAAGTAATTGAATGCTAATTTGAAGGATTGTTCCAACATGAATCCAAATCAGTCGACGGGATGGACTCTGTCTACGACTACGACTGCGCCACACATCATTAGCTAAACTTTTTTATTCGGACACAGACAGGTGTTCGTGTCCGAATCCAGGTGTTCCCCTTAACATGTTTCACAATTACATATATGGTGACAATTATATGCTCAGCCAGCCAATAACCATCCATTCAATCTTCTCCCACTTGTTGCATACTTTTATAGTGGAATAAAAATGGTCCGTCAAAAATGTCTTCATAATTTGAGCGTTGTCTAATAATTTAATGGACAATTACTGTAAAGCATTATTTTAAATTATGGCGGTTTATTACCACCGCTTATAAACATTTTCGGGCTAAACATTACTATGCATGGAGGGATGGATTTTGGTTTGCCAAGTACAACTAATTCAGACTCATTAGATTTGTGAATTCAGAGGCCGTCAGTCATGCAATATCTAATACGAGAGAGGAGAGCAATTACCTTAAAATGATGTACCGGAGGAGACGAAATTGAATCAATCTTTCCGAGATCTTTTCCGCCCCACTGCCTACGTTCAACCTTTTCAATTTATTTAATCAGTCAACGACGCAAACAACACAGCTAACGACGGCGCCAGCAAATGAGCGAATCAATGCAAAAAAGTTCAAAATGTGTCAACGAAGGAACTTACACAATGGGAAAGCAACTGGACTTGGAATGTAATGAATGTGGAGCGGAATTACAACGTTACAGGCGACAAAAACGCAGGCTTGTATGCAAAAACAATTTGTAATCACAAATGAACCCATGCAGTCTAATCACTGTGTTTACACTTTTGCAATTTGCAATTTTGCAAATGTTCAAACTGACATCCAGCAGTAGGAGGATCCGAATCACAGGCGTTGCGTTTTTCTCCAAGTCAATTTCAAATCCCAAGTCGTTCAGCCGAGCACAGTAACAAAATGAACAAAAACGGCAGTTGTGATTCTGGTGGTTAAACAAATGAGTCGTTGGACCGGTGGAAGTTGTATTATGACATTCTCATTGTTGGAAGGGCAAAGAGTGTCTGAGGAGTAGGAACGACTTTTGCGATGATATGATTTGCCATCTTGGCCCTCAGGATAGAACGTGGCGTGGCGCTTGGGAGGGGAGTAATAACATGACTTTATATGTTGAATAGGTGCTGAGAGCAAAAGTCAATGAAGAAAAGTGATGCATTAATGTGGTTTAAACTAAACCCCCCTTACCTTCTCAATCCTGCTTGGTTGGGGGTTGGTTGCATAAATAAAACTACTTTGGGTCTGATGGATTGAATTCTTTTGAATAATGAAGGAAAATAGTACGGGTGATCTTTGCATTGCCATGTTTAATTCTAACATAAATGAATTTGATGTTTGATATTTAAAATAAAAAGTAGGTGTTTGCGTTATTTCTGAAATATTTCCTCATTCTGTTAGCTACTAGTATGCAAAACCCAATTATCACTTGAGCTTTTACCGGAATTGTTACCAGCGTCGCGTTGTTTTAGGTTTTGGTGACCCGTGACTTTATAACTTTATGACCAAGTCACGCGCCAAATCAAATATAAATTACTGCATAAAATATATAAGAGGCGTGCAATAAGTTTTGACGGAGGATTCGCTACATGGTGAATACATTACTGTTAGTTAATTATTTTTAATTACCATTGTAATTAATTTTCTAGTTGACTCGCGACTCTCAAAATGTGATTTAGAGCTGGATATTTGATGATTTTGGTGACCCGTGGCTTGTGTCCGTGACTATTCTTATTTTACTTGTGACCCACGACTTTTGAGAATATCTCTTATGTCTAGTCAAATAAGTGTTTAACGCAGCTGAATTTCCTACACATGAGAAATGCGTCATTGAAATCATTGTTGCAATAAAAGCACCAAACTTTGATTTTTTAATTAATTTGTTGACTTTCAAATTCGACTAATAAAGTTGTTAAGCCGAGGAGAAGTATCAGCACATTGAAACATACTCGGGAGCGGAGATCAGCAGCAGTCAGAATGGTGTTGAACTTTCATTTCTTGGAAATTTATTTCAAATCCAACTATAATTGCATTTTGCGCAGGAAATTTGTAGAATAGGAATGCATTTTAAAAAGGTCAACAAAGCCGAAGACCTGAGTTTTTCTTCAATTGAAAGTTATGATAACGCCGTTACATTGGATGCAAAATATGGTATTAAAAAAACAATTCAAATTTATTGATGTGTCGTAATTCGGGGCCATGCCTCTTTCTTGCCTAACAAAACAACTCCTCGCGGCTATAGCATTGAAAATGTTTCTTTGAACACAATATTGAGTATGCTAAAACTATCCAGATAGGAAACAGCGCGCAGATAGTTTGGGTCCGGAACTTAATCTTATAGATTGTGGAAAGCACGAATAAATTAAAATAGTTTAAAAGAAAAATAAAAGTGCTTGTTTCAATATGCCCAGGCACAAGATAAATATATGATGGGTTACGAGAAAATCAAGGCTTCGTCTATGGCCCAAGTTTACTCAAAACTTTGATACCAACTTATTACTGCTCTATTCAACGACTCTGACGATGCAACTGCAGATTTTCAAAAAACGGATGGCTATGAAGTGCGCGGAAGCCATAATTTGGTTCTGGTCATTAAATTCCGTGAATATTTTTTCTAATTGAAACACTAACACTTTCGACCGCAGTACAAGACAACAGTCCAAGTTATAGCTCTTGAAACTGATAAGTAATACTAAGCATGAACAAGCCGACAAACATTGTTGGAGAAACAATCGCAATACACGTGATAAACATTCAGAGAATTCTGCTAGCAAGAAACAAATGTTGGCTTAACTTACACGCCAAAACCTGATCAATTAATGAAGTTCATCACGAGGGAACTTAATATTTTTGCTGAAAGTAGCATATTTGACCTGATTTTCAAACAGGCGAATTGCTCATAAGATTGAGAGCATCTATAGCATTTGTGCCAAAATTCGTCAAGAAAGTATTGCCATGAAATGGGCAATTCAATTTATGTAGAGCGTGATGAACTAGGAGGGTAGAGAATATGCAGAACCATCAAATCATCTTCAACAATACTAATGTCGTAATTACAAAGGACATCTTCATGTAACAAGTAACAATACGATGTACTAGATACTGATACACTAAACGGCATACTGCGATGTTTAGTTTTGAAGACATTCATGTCTTGTACTAGTTGCAGTTGATGGAGAACTGGGTGGCACGTTCTGGTGATTGTATTTTGACGGCATTCAAGGAGGATTTAATAGGCTCGGATCAGTATCTAAACAGTGAAGACATGTAAGCATGTAGCAAAACAATATAGTACTTTATTTAGAGTCAACAGTCGCAAGTATATTCCTGATGTGCTTCTAAGATCAAGAGTGAGCTTATCAATGTTTCCCTGTGCTCAAGGGCGTCAAGGGAAGTTAGTTTACTTTCTATTGATGTCAATTTGACGACGCCAGGAAATGACAAACGGAGAACGAATAAATGAAACGAAATTTTGGACGTTCGAACATAGTGGCTTTGGATGGGATTCAGTCCAGCTGTCAGCTTTTCATACGACCACGAAAGGACGTATATAAGTAAGGCCAGTAATTTTCTCTTCTCATAATCATAAGTTGTAAAATCCTGGCATTATCTGATATTCTATTCATTTAATCTCATTCAATGTAGCCGTAAGATAAGAATCAAGTCAAAATATTACGGATCTAGTATATCAATACAAATAAAACAAGTACGAACTTGTATTATAATCAACACCTTTTTATTTATTCATTTCGAATACCCTGGTACACACTCACTCAAAATAAGTTACCGTGGCCGAGTTAGTCTCAACTCATCGGTTCATTGTCAGAGATTCAAATCAGGAAGGGTCATTCAGTCAAAGGTCTTCTTCCCTGATAATCCCCATCCGTCGCGCCAAGTTCTTTGTCCTCATTGTTAAGTCCTCCTGCACCAAACTAAAGCTCATCGCAATAATAGCCAATCCGAGAACCAAGTACAGACAACAGAATACAAGACGAGCCGTAGTCCATGCCGTTTGGGTTGTGGTGTCAACGGATTTCCCTGGCGTCAAGTCTCCGAGGCCAATCGTGGATAGGGTAATAAAACAAAAGTAAGCACTGTCATAGAAGGGCCAGTCCTCCAAGTAACTAAAGGCTCCAGCCCCTGATAAAATGTAAATTATAACAATGGAGAGGACAAGGGTCGTCGGAACGCGGTCCGTTCGCTCCGCTTCCATTGACGTCACTTCCATTGGACAGCGATCAATGTCCACAAGGTCCGGGCAAGTTTCCTCTCGCATGAGGAGTGGAACCCTTGACGGAGTTCCATGTATGGATGAGCAGCCTTCAATAAGGGACACAGTTTTTTTCGTCGTCGAGCAACCAGTCACGCTTGGTTTCCTAAGGATCCCTCCCCCACCTCCACAAGGAAGGGGTGGAGCCATTGAAGTCGTCGTATCATAGAAAGGGTATGGGCAAGGGGGGTAAGGGTAGCAGTCGAAGGAGTGGACGGCATCCTCATCCTCCTCAGCGGGGACTTGAAGGCCCAGCATAGTTGCGTGCAGCTCAATAACATTGTCCATGTCACTTCTTTCTGGAGAATCCTCTTCTCCGATTGGCTCAAAAATGGGTGGGGTAGTATTACTTGGGGGTTGAAGCTGCTCCAAAATCTGACGACTCCGCTCATCCGTTCCATGGCTCACATTGTACTCGGCACATTCCAGTAATACTTGCTTTGCTGAAGGGCTCAGCCCTTGAAGGCTTCGTCCATTCCCTTGACCTTTTCTACGAACTCTGCTTGGAGGTTCTAGGAGTCGGGTTTGACATCTTTGATCATTCAAGCTGTACTGGACTTGGGTAGCGGCGGCACCAGGATCCGCGGAAGACACGCCACATGTGGAAGGGAACTCAGGGTCTGGACCCTTGGTGGTACTCGTGCGAATGAAAGTACTAGTTTGGACGGTTGGAGGAGAGGGCTGCTTGGGCTTTCTTTTCGGGGTTTTGTTGGAGGGGCCGGAGCAGCAAGGGCCATGGGCGTAAGCGAATTTGAATGTATTGGCCATCAGGTTTCCAATGTTGGAAACCCAGAGGAGCATCAACGGGACGCCGATGATGGCGTAGAACATTGTCAGGATTTTTCCCGCTGCCGTCGTCGGAGCTGTGTCTCCGTAACCTGTGAGTGCCAAAAAAAAGAGAAAGTCAAATCAAAGTCTACAGATTTGCTTGTACATTGACAACACAATTTAATTAATGGAATGTCCATAAACATGCGCTTGCGCCCCAATAATAATTTTTCAGGATATAGTTCTTTTAGTTTAGTAGATCCTCTACTCCAAATCAGTTCTTTTAAACATATCCAAACACAAAAAGCCGTGATTTAAAATTCCCCCGCATTGACATTTCCTTGACATTTCAGAGCCGGGAATCTGCTCGTAAAATCCAGTCCAGTCATTTCCTTCAACATTTAGTCCATTGGAGAGCAAATACTTGTGACTGGCTGGACTGGGTGCTCCAACCACGGATTTATCCATACAAAACCGTAAGTGAAAATCAAAGACCAGTAGATGAGTAAGGATTATGGATTTGAAAAAAGTACTCAGTTTATTGGGTGTTACGTTTAGCTTTGGTTTGGTTTTTGGAACAAACATACGCATCAAGGGGAATATTAGCATTATCCAACTACCCCCTGTATTCCAGAGACTTCCATCTATCAAGTTCATATTAACTACACACAATTCAACGGAATTTTACCCTACAATCAAAATAACTTCAAATTCTACCGCCACGTCAGGTCAAGCCTTTTCAACTCCTGTCCTTTTCCTTGAATTTCTAATGAACAATTTGAATCATGACAAGTGCCTCAAATTTACCTGATCATTCACTTGTCATGCACGCCTCATCAAAGGGATTCCGCTAGAAAATTTCTGGGAATTTTGAACCTGTACGTGCTACGTAGGAAAAGGTCAAGCCGTGCCATGTCGTGCTGTGCGATTCAACGGGAATCAAGGCAATTGAATGGATTGAGTCTGTACAAGGAAAAGGAAATCCGAGACTAATTATCCCCTTGGGATGAATCCGGAGTCTGCCGTCCGTCCGATTTCCTTTGTTTCCTTTTCCCTAGCTGTGTTTTCCAGGATACAGGCGTCCGAGATTGGATTTCCCGTTTTGAATGCCATTTGCCATTTTGCACCTTCCGGGTTAGAAACCTTCAAATAGTTGCTTGGTAAATGCCATACCTTTGATTTCAGGTGTGCCGGTCGGGGCTTCCTACCTAATTATGTTTTGTCCACGATTCCACTTTCCATTGTGACCTTTCCGTTTTGCGTGTCCCAACTGAGGAAATGTCGACGCACTCCATATCATTTCTTCGAAATCATTTTACTGCGGTAAATACCATGCGGAATTTGTATTTCAAATCCATTAATTAAATTTCCGTCATCATTTATTATAGCATACATGCCTTATATTAGGCCTAAGCCTACAAAGCAACAAGTACAGGCGGCTTTGATTTTAAAATCATGCTGTTTTCGCGGAGCCGTATCTGAGCAAAACAATTACTTCGTCCATGAAGCATAAGATATCCATTATGGCGGCAAAATTCAATCCCTACACCCAATGGGAAGGCATCAGTTGTTTACTTTACGGGCTATAGCTTACTTGCTTCCGTAACGTACGTGACCGTTGGCACGGCCAAAGCAATTGAATCCACATTCTCGACTTGTCGAATGTTCATATTTTATTTCGGTTCGGACTTCAAGTGCAGAGAGTATGGCGAGTGGCCAATGGCCACCCCCTGTCCCATCTGTTTGCTGTTTTCGTCCGCTGTTCAATGCATCGTTCTCAAAATATGTACGTACGATACAGTGTGCCATAGGGTCGGATACACTTTGTTCTGCTGGACAATAACATCCTGGAAAGGACAAGTTTATTCAGGACTGGAGTGGAGGCAAGCCAACTCATGTATGTGCATTGTGCATTGGATTAAAGGGTTGTTTAGATTTGGGGCAATGGACGGGAAAAGTGAGCCAACGCCAGGAGAAAGCACTCCCGCCTCCTCCGCTGGGAGAAAGTCGCCATGGCATGTCCATCCCATTGAACCATTATTTTTCTGGAACGGAGTACAAAAAAACAACTTTTGGAAGGATGGGAAGAATTGGTGGGAGTAAATACAGGGACTTGGAGGACATTTCCACTTGTGGAAATTCGGATATTATCCGAACTGCGATTTGTTGGACGGAAGTTCCCTTCAGCTGCTCAGCATAGCATTAGCACAGTACGAGAAATTAGGTCCATCCGAATGAAAGGCGGAGGGATCCCTTGACCCAGTTGTCTCAATTGCAGTCGGCCAGACACGACGGCGACGACGGACAGAATCTACTGGTGAAAGTCCGCTTTCCCTACTGGCTACACTATAGTTCAAACTTTGATCCTGTTCCCTCCATTTAGGGCAATGGGCCGGAAGAAAATACAAACAAAAAGTAGACAAATCACCCCACGGTGAAAGATGGAGATTAATGAGCGGCGTGGCGTCTCTTATTTATTTACTCCTTCACCGGCATCCATATTTTGACAAGATTTACGAAGCCATCCCGTCGAGGCGGGGAAATGAAAGGTCCCGCTCCCGACTCGCCGCCACGAAATGCATTGGGCTATGGCCAGGAAGGACTCATTAGTAACTTGTAGGTTTTTTGTGCTCTTTTTTTAAAAAAATGGAAGACTTGATTGTTAGACATGTGCGGCGCTTCAGTGCAGAAAAAGAGAAAGCCGACTTTCTCCCATCAGTTACCTTTACAAAATGAGTCGGAAGTTGTTCAATGTGAAGGAAGGGATGGGAGGCGCTAATGATTTACAACTCGGCGGGAACCGCGGGCCACGGATGTTTGAAAACTGTCAAAATCTGGACCTGAGTAATTACCAAACTTTCCTGGACCAGATGTAAAATGTTCTGAAGGAAATCCGCGGACGTACATATGAATTTGAAATCTGGCGCGGACGGCCCGGGTCTAGCACGGTAGCACGACAAATGCAATGGGATCCTCCAGAATCCGGATTTTTTCCCCCTCTGCCATCAACACCATTCTCACTCGTATTTGAATACAGGCCTTAGTGCAATTTAGGTCAAATCCATTCACCCAAATGAGCTTTGACAAATTTTCATTTTGTCTTGAGCTAACAAGAAAAAACTTGCATGGCATGGCGTACAGTGCAGTACGCCTCGTCTTCGTCACCTCATAAAAATCTTCATACCCCTGGAATGCCCTGCAGTGGAGTGGAATGCCGGGGAAATATTTCCGGTCCTACTGTGTCCTCCGTACGTATCGCACATACGTGTACGTGCGTAGCTTTCTCTACTTGGCGCGGCGCTGGAATGCAAAACACTAGTGACTTTCCTCTGTGGTTTCCTCGCAAAGATTTTTATGTGACTGGAATCCCTCCCGAGGACTCGGTTCCCATCATTGGAGGGAAGCCCGCCATTTATTCATCCTCCGCCAAGTTCAAAATCATGGATTTCTCCCATTTGCATGACAACTTTATCTTTCCCTACGTACGACCATGAGACCATCCTTGACGCGACGGCGGTTACGACTTCATAACAATCCAATTGACCCATTTGTAAGTGACATAGTTTGGATTTTGAGGACCCTTTCCCGCCTTTTTATTCAGGTCAAGATGGAAATCCGCGTTAGGCGTCGTAGACGTAGTCGCAATGATTTCTTTTGTGCTAGTACAGTTCTAGTGTATGACTCGGTTAGATTTCCATTAGGAATTTGATCTTCGACAAGGAATTCCGGAGTCAATTAAAAATGGATTTAATGGGTTGAAGTGGAGGGCATTCCGTCCGCTCCGCTGCACTTTAACCCCAACTCAAATCCTCCCGCCGAATACATAACCAACCACTACCAGCCATGGCCTAACCTTAATCCAAAAGCTAATCTATTTGCTTTTCGCAGGGATTGACTCCGGAGAAATGGCACGTGCTTGGAATCTACAACTAAATTTGTGGGGGGATGATTCAAACCAAAACTGGTCGTCTTTGGAATCCAATTCCTCGGAAATGCTAACGCGGTGAGAACCGCAAAACTACGCAACGCTGGGTTGGATCGGCGGAAATTTCTACGAATTCAAAATATATCCCTGTGAATTTTGCTAAGAATAATGACTGGGACTCCGCTTACCACATAATTTTCCAAGGATCCTTGTCATAATTTCAATTACATTTAAAGCAGATACAATGCGGTGTCCTTTGAAAATTCAAAATTCCCGCCTCCCCTTCAGCTCTCCAGGGGAATTTCTTTTTCTCATTAGCGGAGAGTGGGGAGTCGGAGGACATTGATGCAGAATAATGGGAGCAATTGAAGTGTGAATGTGGCGGTGCGAGAAAGGGATAGGATTTTCCTCCGGAAAATGCTCAGTATAGCCCGGATCCATTAAGGATGAGCGGAATTAGGACAACGGGGCTTAATGGAGGACATAAAAATGCATATGCATAACACGCACTACGTCGCGTCGCCAAGCGACGCTGTACGCAAGAATGAAGCTGACACCAAAAACCCTTACCAATTGTTGTGATGATGCTGACAGAGTACATGAGGGCCCGAGTAAAAGTCCACTTCGGATCACTCCTCCAAATGACGACCTCACTGGTTTTGGCTCGCTCTGCAATGAATTTTCCGAACCGATCCAATTCCAGCTCCGCCTCCTTCGTCCAATTTTTCTCATGGAGAACATTCAGCCGCTCTACAAGAAAAATACAAATCCATTTTGATTTTAACTTGATTTTAATTTAGTTCATTTCGGCATCGTTGCCAGAATACGGCGTACTACATTGCAAGGGGCGACGTGAGACATTCTTAAAAATCTTATAAAAAGTTTATTAAAATGTAA
Organism: Orthonychiurus folsomi; assembly: GCA_036851895.1. Classification (NCBI taxonomy): domain Eukaryota; kingdom Metazoa; phylum Arthropoda; class Collembola; order Poduromorpha; family Onychiuridae; genus Orthonychiurus; species Orthonychiurus folsomi. Next base: position 58,937 of record JAAXYW010000030.1, on the reverse strand, counting down.
TCAACTCAAAAGAAAGTCCTTCTAATTTAGTGCAGGAAAAATTATTTATCAAAAAGGTCATCCAACTATTCTACTGCGATTCGCAACGATTAATTCAGATGAACATTGTGCTATTTTACTACATTTATTTACTATCATCTATTTGAAACAATGAGGTCTCCAAGTTGGCACTTGATAATTATCAAGTGGCAGTTTTTTTCTTCAAAAAGAGCATGTTTTTACTTTGAGTGACAAAAAAATTATTAATTTTAATTTCAACTTAAAAGTGCACAACACGCATGCACGGTGGATTTGCAAGAGCGGTGTAAGTCCGCGTTCGCGTTCCCCTTGTGTACACAGCACATAAACACCACACATAAAAATACACACAGAGAAAGTAAACAGTCAAGCACACCGGGATTTACTTTACGGAGCTTAAAGAAAATCGCCGGAGTCAAAGTCAAGCATGGGCGTCGGACGTACGTACACCCGGCACGGCACTTAAGTAAGTGCCCGGCTTTTCCCCCATCCTTCGCAACCCTCTGACACCTTCTTCCCAAATCCCTTTCCAAATCAACATGTGCTGAGGGATTCGGAAGGCAAGTGCCCAGGGCCGGGATATCGCATGTTGGAAAGTAATGTAATGCAAGTTCGGGATTTGAATCCGGGCTTTTCCTTCCCGAACCCTTTAGCCTTGCATTAGGCTAAATAGCTCCATAAACATTTCCATTCTACTTTTGGATCAGTCATTCATGGAAAAATGGAGGGTGCGGTTACGATTGTGGTAGAAAATTATAGCATCGTTTTTAAGTCCGGTGTGTCGTGTGTACATCATAAGTGTATATTTTATATCATCGCATGGGCTGCTATGTTGTATACGTTGTACATACAACACCACCGCCCAGTATAACCTCCCAAATTCCCGGGTAATATTGACCATCTTAATTAGCGAAGCCTACAGCAGTCATTCAGTCATTTTCCCATAGTAGAAAAGGTGGAGGCAAATTCAAATTGTGTTAATTTATTCCGTGGTGAATTCCTCCCCATGGGATTTGTATTTACTCTTGTGTGAGAGCAGCTGTTTCCGGACGTGGTCTATTCCAAAAATAACAATCCATGCTTTCTTCTTACGCCTGAAGCACGGGAAATACGTACGTATGAAAATTAATATTCTATCCAATATAACGATTTTCCTGTCGGAAACGGAAAGAAAATCGGTTCAAAATATGAATTCCTGGGTAATTTCGAAGGAGACAAATACAACAATGAATCAAATGTCCAGAAAAGGAAATGAATTTGGTTTACAATATGAGTTTCCGGGTAAACACACAAGCGACATTTAATTTTTGTGAAAGAAAATCGGTTCAAAATATGAATTCCCGGGTAAATACAAATCCAACAATCTCACCAATGAATAAACACTTCCAAACTCCTAGAGTAACAATTTCTGCCTTTTATGGATGTATTTCTAGTTTAGTATCATGCGCGTATCTTCCAAAGAACAAGACGTAAAAGTCCACAAAGTTCTACTCCTGTTTCTTTCTTTGACCAGACTCGGGAAACCTGTTTTACTTTTTGACATAAGCGAATCTGCTTGCCATGCAAATTTTGAACTTGAATTGGAATCTTATTCCTCATGCCTTGCCATACCATTGTACACAGGACTAGAATTTAGCCACGTAAAATGGAATGGAAGTGGTTGACTCCGGCTCAGGTGGCTTGGGTCTGCAAATTCCCATGTTTGGTCCTTCCCGTGAATCCCTGGGAGAGTGAGATTTATTGTCTTTATGGATTCCTTCGTGTCGCGTCCTTAAATTCCTGGCCCCCACGCAACGCAAGGATTTCCAACGGGTCGCAATGCCATGCTATGTTGAAATGGTGTAGGAGTAACTACCAGGTGTGGAGATGATCTTAGTCATGGCCGCTCGTCGTATTGTAAGCTGGGGACGCTAAACTATAAACTAAAAACTTCCAATTGGAAACTCAAATGAAAACCCCCCGTCCAGTTTTGATGCAGTTTGGCTCGGAGGAGGCGTTCAAATTAATTTAACACAGCTCAGTGCGAAGTTGGCTACCTCACGTACGTTACGAGCGGAGTCACAGGGTACGGAATTTAACACTTATTCAAATTGGAGGTCGAGGATTTACGAGGGGACGGAAAACCCATAAAATTTTGATGACCGGTTGACGACGACGCACGACGACGACTGATCCTATTTAGATTTGAAAATGCTAATAGTAAAAAAATTAATTTATTTTGAAATGGTTAATTGGATTCCTGCAGGTGTGTGCGAGGAGGAAAGTCATAAATGACGGATTCGACATTGACGAAATACATGGCCAAAAGAAAAAGAATCTCATTTCCTTACCAAATATGAAGGCGGAGGGTCCTTGCTCTCTTTGTCCATTTATGGGCTTTACCCCTGCATAATCCTTGAGCACGTACAACGTACAACTCGACATCCAAAACGAGAGGATTTTAAGGTAGGACAAGTACAGGACTGGGTTTGATACACTAGACTAATCGTGGGATTTCAACCTTCCGTTTGCTCAAAATTGGATAGGAAATTTAAAATGATGGATAAAACGAGGTGGGGTTGTTATGTACGTAGGGGTCTCATCCAAAAGTAAAGTAATTTGGGTTTTCCGCCTTTGCTTTGCCAAATCCACGGGAAGTGAAGACATAAATTTTTATTGGATTCATTTGCGAGGGACATTGCAGTTCCGTGGGAAAGTTTTAGGTGTGATGTGTGCCCCTGGAACGCACACAGCGGCGGGCGGGAATTTTAAAATCATGGATCCTTGTCCTGTACGTGACTGACTTGAACGTGGATCCAGACGAGGAATGATATAATGCTTGGAGTACGTAATCTATTTACTTATTCAAACCCAAGGCTTTAGGATCCGAGGCAAAACTAAAACTAAAACTTGGAGGAACAACACACAAAAAAAAACTGGAGGAGACAATTTGAGGGGAAAGACGAAGAGGGGGTGGGGATGAGGGAAGATAAGTCCACAGTTTGAGAAAATCAAATGAGAGCCAATTGAGGGAAAGTTTGGCCGTTCTATCAAGTCACAGCCCGTTGAACTTTTTCAAATCTACTTTCCCGGTTGGCAGTGCGACAGGCTCTCCTGTGACCGATTCTATTCCTCCCCCTTTTCCCCTTTAGTAGAAGGAAGGGCAAGGAATTCTCCTTTCAAGCCGGGGAACACAAAATAAACCGAAGAAAACTGAAAACTGCCAAAGAAACATTTCCCCAATTCCTCCCACCCCACCTTCTAACCCAAGAACAAAATACATTTTGACAATGGACAATTTTTTTCCACAAAAGTGACTCCAATTTTCTAACATTCAACCGCGACGGCGACATTTGCTCGGCTGTGTGTGATTTCCCGCCTTTTTAGCCCGGGAAGAGGAAAACCAGAGCCCGCATTCGGAACACAAGTTGGAAATTTACTAGTCCCAATTCCCAACAGCAATTTATTAGTTTCCGACGACCCATGATTATGTACGATTTACGTGGAGGGGGATGGAGGCTGTGGAATGCGAATGCGAATGCGTGGAGTGTGGTATCCTTCGGAGCGGGCAATTTTACACCCATTCCCTGTGTTACACACTACATTCGTGGAAAATGTAATTATTTTTCAGCCTGGATTCAAATGAGTGTCTCTTTTATTGAGGATAATTTCACTTTGGAGGATTGTGGGGTGTAATGCCTTTAAGTCAGGTACGGGGTTTGCGGCGGAAAAGGATTGTTCTGTCCCCCCGAGCAAATCCCGACTAATCCATATAGTAATTCTCGCCCCATGATCATGGGAAATGGGTAAGTGAATACGGGCTAATATATTGATGCCCGTTAACGTCTGCCGCCATGTGGAAATTACAAATCCCGTCGGGCAGTTTGCTTTCAAAACGCATCCGTATGCCGTCTCTTATGCAAATATAAACGTTCAGACTAATTAATATAAAGCCTCTAGTAGCAATAAGAGGGAAATACATCAAAGTGTAATGTTTTTTTTTTAAAATAATTGAAATGTGAGGATTTAATTAAAATGTCGATTGGTAATCAACACTAAAATACAAAAAAGAAATGGATCAAAATAGAATTTAACAATTTGGGGTTCTGATAATGAAAACACCATTTGAAAAGTTGCATTCAAAAAAGTTAAATACATATGCCCAATAAGAAAGTTTCAAGATTTTACAAATACATTTGCACTTGAAGCAATGTATGTATTTTGTCCAAATGATTCACACGTGTGAAAACTGGGTTGAATTAAGTGGCATCAAATGCATTCAAAACTTCAATTTCTCAGAAATTGGAATTGACGCGATCATGAAATGATATGCTTAAAATTCAGCAAACACGGAAATTAATAAGAGTTTTTCTTCCCAGATTTTTCCTATATTGGAGAAAGTCGCCGTCGTCCACATCATAAGTTCCTACACACTTCACTTCATAAGTCAAGTCAATAAGAAAACGTAATGCAACGCGAGGGATGCGTTCGCATTCAATATTTTTGCTTTCTCCATCCAATATCCGCCGCCCGGAGGAAAGGAAGTGCAATTGCAGTATCAACCCTGCAACTAGGGAAAGTAGATACATACACACGGATTTTATGCAAGTCACGTCCATATCCATATGTACATTGACATTGAATGATTTCCAAAATGGAGCACCATGTCGTGCCACGCTAAAGCTAAAGCTCAGACTGAGCGGGCATTGGCATTGGCTGAAAATCCCACCTTATCTGGTATTTTAGTATAGTATCCGAAAAACCCGCTCCCGCTTCGTCCGTGGGACGTGACCGTGGCTCTCCAGTTGATGATTTTTGAAGGATTTAGTGTATTTAGTGACCCAAGGAAAACTTGACCTTTGATTGACTCCACATTAAATACAGAGACACGGACGGTGACTGACTTGCATGGCATCGGCAGAGAGCGAAGACTTGACGAAGATTGGATGCTTTTGTGAGGAAAAGAGTGAAAGTGGTTTTGAGCTGGCCTCTATTCAGAAGACCTTTACAATGTGTCAAAAGAGTTTTGAGGAGTTTTTTTAAGGGGGAGAAAGCTCGGAGAAAGGAGAGGAACAAAGATTAAGTCATGGCATGGCATGGCATGGCATGGCATGACTTGGTGTTGGTGCGTATGCAAACTGTACTTGTATTTTGTTTTGTCTTTCCCCCGGCCATTCCATCCACCTTGAAGGAAAAAGTAAAAAGGAAGAGTCGTGTGCCGTGCCTTATGTAGTGTAGATGTATATCTATCTATCTGCTCATCTTTTCATAGTTACTTCCAAGATTCCCAAATTCACCCGTCATTATGTATGCTTATTAATAGAGGAGGAGAGGAGATGGATGAGATGAGATGAGGTGGGGCGGGGGTGGTCCGCCCATGTCATGCGGCAGTCAGTGGACTTTCACTTCCACTCAGCTCTGCATTATTCATCCCTCAAAATAAATTAGAGGATCCAATTCAGCCTCATCCCGTGCTTGTGCTTTCCATGGGTCTTGGCAACAAATCTCATCTCTCCCCGCCTTCCCCAACTCTTCCGCCAGCCAAGGATCGGATCAAAGCAAGCAATTCCAAAAAACAAGTCCACCCCTTAATTTGATTGAATACCTGGCTAATTTTCAATAAATTTCGGATCATGTCCTGAATCCACAAGTAAATACTGAAAAGGATGAATATTCTTTGTATAGGACAAGCACTGCTCCCAGCATGTTGTCAAAAAGGAGTACTACATATATGATTTTAAGCAGAAATTTTGATTTATTCAAAATTGTCAAGCGGAACTGAACTACACAGTGCAAGGCGTGGGAAGTAGAGCATCAAACTAGAGCGGGGTCGGAAACAAAATAATGAAGGAAAAATTGCAAATGAGCTCAGAAAACATATTAATTTAACTCCATTTATTTTATGGGAAAATAATCCGGGGATGTGTTCCGTACACAATTTTGTATGGCCACAAGCTTGGATTTATGACTTTCCTCCCCTCCTTTCACCCAAGCATGATTTCCCATGCACTTTCCATAGATACATGCATACATTAAGGGATTGAGATGTGAAAGCTATCGCCTTTCACCAAGTGGCCTTCCATGGGAAATTCAAAACAGAAGTTCGTCGTTAGTTTGAAAGGAGATCCATGGAAGGGAAATAAGAAATAGGAAAAAAGGGGAATCAATAGAGAATTATTAATAAGTAATTGCTCCTCTTCCCGGAAGCCCCATCCATTCTCCGCCCACCACCAAACAACTTTCTTTCGTCACTAAAACACTCTCCAAGGAATCAAATCCTCATTCCCTTTCCCCATAAAAAAAAAACTTCGAGGGAAACCCCAACGCGGGAAATCCGGGGAGTCCAACCTGTGAACTTGGGAAGAAGTGGCAAGTGGGGACGGACGTACCGAGATGGATTTCCTTCTCACATTCATTGATTTCTTTTCACATCTCCCTAATGCGACTCCATAATACACCGGTCTTCTCTCAAGATGTGCGTTACGTAAGACGTTCATCCCTTCTCCCAAACACATTCAAGGCGTAATCCTCCCTTGGAGTCGGGAAATCAGGGCCGTGTGGCATGGCATGGCATGGCATGAGGTGGACGTACGCGTACCCCCTTCATTTATTTATTATTACATTACATTTTGCAAATCGTATGACTCCCTTGGGAGGGATGAGGCTTTCGTTGTGTGAATGGAATGGATTTTTGAACGGATTGTACATGTCAGATTATGGCATCGGATACTGGGGTCTCAGGGGAATACGGACTTTTGTATAGTAGCTTAGCCGTGGAGAAAGTTATGCTAATTGAGGTGTCTTCGCTGCTCAAATATTCAAAATGGATCATAATCTGCTGAATTTTGAAGAAAATTAATGAAGATTGTAGTCATTTTGACGGGACGGAATTTTGAGGCACACATTTTCAGTTAAAATCAAAAATGTTGGATAGACTTTTAAATTTAAAATAACAATGAGTGAATGCAAATACAATCCATCATTTTGATGCTCAAAAACCAGATCCGGCGCCATGAACATTAAACCCAAGCAACTTTTCAAAAATGCAATGGCAATGTGCTCCGGGCGCTGAGATAACTTTGTCGTGCAAAATTAAAAGGAGAAATAATTCCGAGATGTAAAGTTTTGTAGGTACTTTTTAATTGCCTATCTGTCACTTCGACTTTGTTCTATCCTATAAAACAATGAAAATTTTTAGCCTATTATAACCCAGATTCCAGAAAGCAATTAAAAGTTTGAAACAACAAATCAACCTTCTTTATCAATGCTAAATTTGAGCACCTTCTTCTGATTTGCATATATGTTTAAAATTATTTGTAATTACATTAGAAGAATTAGTCTGATTTGAACCCAATTTCAAAAGATTGTGTTAATTGGAATGTGTGGGGATGAGGCTAATGGATTCCTCAAATAAAAAGAGGAAGATTGAGAGGCTCCCCAGGAGGTCAACCGTGGAGGGCAAGAGAATGTGCTGAAAACAAACTTTCACTTCCACCTTTCCCCCTGACTCAGGCAAAGTTGTTTGCGAAATGTCTTGGCATGCAAAGACATGGGTTGGAGCGGAAGGATGAAGGCTAAGGACGAGAGAGGAAGAAGGGACGTGTGTGCATGCCTATTTTGGATTTGTTTGACTTAGTTAATGTAGTTTTCTCCCAGTTTTTTTTTATTCAATTCCCCCCGAGACTCCATGAAGACAGGCCATCATCCCAACGGCGATCAACTCCCATTCGACTGCTCCCAAATTGTTTAGCGGAGCAACATTCACTCCAAAACAAACTCAACTTCTTAAGTAAACTCACAAGTAAACCAAACCTTTCCCCCCCTTCCCCCCCTGGCCATTCCCAATTTCTTTTTAAAGAAAGGAAGTAAAAAATTATCCTCAATTCTTCCTTTTCGAAAGTCCCGCTAACTTCAATCTGGGTCAATGCCCGACTGTACCCAGCGCAGCGTTTTCATTGGCTTCAATCTTACTATAATTTAATTCCTTGTATTCCCAAATTCAAAATATTAAAATCAACACTTGAAACTATTACTCAAACAAAGACACGTTCAATTCATTTGAGGGAAAGTTCCCACATTACATACATGTGTTTTCCACGGCACGTAGGTAGTGCGTATGTGAGTATGTGTTAGCACGTAATACATACGTAAGACAACATGGTAATCTTTAAAACAAATTCAATCAAGGAGCATAGCAGCGGAGTCCTCCGCCACTATAAAATCTTCCTGGAAAACTTTAAATGGGAAAATTAAGGAAAGACAGAGAATTTGAGAGAAAATGTTAGGTCCTTCTGAGTCAGCCATTTAAAAAGCTATTAGAAGCCCGTCCCTTGAGCTGACGTTCTCTCTGAAGGAGAATTTTCCCGCGTGACAATTAATTGGCTCTGTCACCAAAACCATGTAATTTAATCCAGACGGATGAGATCCATCTCAAATTCCGTCTTTCCCCTTGTTCAACAAGGGGGTCACTGCTGGGTAGTGGCAAGCCTTACATGCGGTTCACTATATGTACGGCGGTCGGCGGTTTTGAAACCCACGTGTTTACCGCACGCCACACAAAAAATACTATGACATTCCCACATGACATTTAAGAAAATGCCTTTAACTCACCTGTAATTCTCCAAAGAGACAAGGCGCTGTCCCGCCGCTCCTTATTAAATTCAATTTCCCAACTATGGATTTTCTTGTCCATGTCTTGTTTCTCGCTCTCGTACTCGATGAATTCAAATAAAAATCCTCCCGCCACCGCATAGCTGACGACGAGGACACATAGACCCACATGAGAGAACAGATGGACGAGAAAAACTCGCATGCAGTTTTTGACCCGATTCGCACTGAACTTGGACTTGTTGAGCCCCATCGTCGGGCCGTCGTCGATGGGTTGTGGATGTGAGGGCGGCGTTGTTTTGGACTCGATTTTGTAAACCGGATCAGCCCCAACGGAGTTACCGCCATTCCAAGGCGGCAACCAAAATGAGGAAGAACAGTGACCCCGGGCAAAATGGAAAAGAGCACATGAGAAAATTCAAATTTCCAAGCCCGTACTTTTGAAAGAATCAAATCACATTGCCAAAGTGACCCTTTACACAATTTGATTTTGGAGAACCCAAGGAGTGCACGGAGGGAAGGTTGGCGGCGGAGTGGTGGATCTGGAGGAAAGAGTCCGGGATGAAGTTCTCCAGGATTTCTCCAGCACCTGATTCTCTCCCTCATCGTGCGTCTGCTCTTTCCCGAAGAATCCGTACGCGCCCGTGTACGGAGGAACGGATGAGGAATTCAGCCTTTGGAGAGGCGTAGCGTGTACGAACGCTAAGACACGTAGACGTAACGTCCATTTCCTACAAATTCCAAATACAAAATGACACGAGGACCTTCAGCCAACTCATTATTTTCCAGCCAGCACTTTAAAGTCTCTTGGATTATTTTGTCAAGTGGACGCTAAGTTAACTTCATGCTGGACTGCATGGTTGCCTGCCTTTGGCCAATCCGGAGCCAGCTGGGTTGTAGGACGGACTATAAGTAGGATGGGGGTTGTTTTCCTGCTTTGTTAAATTTTGAGTTTAAGATCAGTACCATTCGAAAATTGTTTCTTTTACGCTTAAGCTCTTACTTTTGTAAATAAATAATTAAAAAAAACTTGTTAATTGAGAGCATGTATCACTATCCTCCATGCGAGTGATATATATGCGCATCAGAGCCAAATGGCCAAGCACACTTACTGGTGAAAGTGAGTGCAAGTAAATATGCAATTGTTTAGCTCAAACTCAATTTCAACTAATACTGAACAATTGGACTAAATTACACAAAACAGTGTTGGTTCCGACCAAGTTTGTGTAAAGATTAACGATGATTACAGGAATTACCACTTATACTTTATTGCATACGCAAGTAAGGAAAATAATGTAAATTTATTTGTTTAGATTTTGACATTTCTTCATTTGCCAAATTTCCAAAAATTAACAAAAGTTGAATTTGTTGTATTTTGCTTCATGCTACACCCAGCGTTGGTCGCTGGCTTCTGAAGTTTAAAAGGTCACTCACCGAAGCCAGTTCAGATAATACACGCTATCTACAGACAAGCATCCATAACTCGATATATATTAGAGTCAGGGAACCGTGAATGATTGAATGAGCGGAGAATTTGAATTCGAATTAAAAATGCCTAACGGTTGGGTGCTAATACCCATTCCTTTCAATGGTTAGGCCTACGTCTATGTACACATGGTCCTAGAAAGAGCGTATAATTGAATGGAGAATTGGAATAATCATAAGCCAGCCCAGGCCAATGAGCTTTTCCAATCCAAATGGAGGGAATTTTCCAAAACTTTCCAAAACCCCGTCGTCCGTCCACAGTTTATATACATACATACTAGGATAGGTGCATAATCAAGGCGATTCTTCAGCACAGTACAGCTTGGGCAGTTCGACGCTTCGACGACGAAGCTTAGCGCATTGAAGCGTCCGTCCCCCAAATTCAAACTCCCATCCTCGTCAATATAAAATATTCTTCAGGCTGGTTTGTGCTGACACAACAAGAAAGCAGTCAGTGTCCCATGTCATTCAAAGCCCTTCCCATTCACGGGGGAAAGGGCCAAGACAATTCAGAGCAATTCATTGCAAATTTGACGACGAACGCGGAAGCTGGGACTCATGGATGAACCCGGAGAGTCAATTCAAAATAAAATAATTCAATCACAGCGGAACCCAGTCAACTGAATTCAATCCCCGCCCTATTCACATTCCCTATTTTGCATGGGAAAAAGTCATTCCTCGTCTGGCCTCCCTGAACTTTGTCTTTTCATTTTGGGAGTCAAAGTTCAGTGGATTTGAATTAACGGAGGCGGGAATACATACATGAATGATTTTTGCATGCATAGACAAATCGGCACAGTAATAACACAGGTGGCCGGATAACTCATTTAATTTTTTCTCCTGTACTCGACATACATTTGTTTTATGAAGGATCCCAAAATCCCGAGGCTAATTCCGACCCTAAAGTGACTTGAAGGGGTGATAATTTCCCATACTGCAGGCGGAAAGTGCTCCAGGAACACATTAAGCGGAGGGTGGGAACTGAAACGGACTTGAGATTTATTATCCAAGTCTCCCTTGTGGACGGAGATGATGTACTTAAGACGAGGGAATGAGTGGAAAAATCCATTTGAATGGGAGAAAGTAAAGTGGCCGTGGTTTGGCGGGATCCATCAAACCACGTCCTTCGTTCCTGAGTGGCGGGTATAGGGAGCCGTGGCTCAATTTGGATGGAACTCCAAGGTTTTCTCTTTTACAAATGAATCCAACGACTTCCCTTCCGAGAGGCGGAGATCTTTCCACGATTTGTAACAGGTGACTATTTATTTGATGGAGAAAGCAAGCGGAGAAATACCCGAGGAGAAAGTCCGTCCGTCCGTTCAACCCCAGATCAAAGTAAATGCAATGCATTGGCAGCGGTGGGGATGGGTTGAGGCCGTCTCCAAAAATACGAAAGCCCAGCTCCCGTCCGTTGACCTTTGACTTGGGGATTTTTACAAAACCAGTTCCCTCGTTACAACCAAGAAATGGAAAAGTCATTCATTCCCGTCCACTACTGAAGAGTGGGGATTCTGCAAGGAATTTTAAATTCCAACCGGCGGGAATCGAGTAGGATAAATGGGGAAGGAGAAAATCCCTCTGTTTGTGTTTGTGGGTAAAAAATGACCCACATCTGAGACGGGAGGGAAAGGGGAAATCGCTTCAAGTGATCATCACCATCTTTAAAAAATGTGGATTTTGCTAGAAATGAGGTAGTTTTCTTCAAAAGGAAGCCGCTTCATGTTGTACATTACCCTCGTAGCGCATTAACAGCTCTTCACTCCATTTGGAAGTGGGACTTGAGGCAATTATGAGAATTAAGTGAGTCGTTAGTTATTCCTAGCCAGAATTTTTTTCCGAGGCAGCCTTTATGCCCTCAGATATACATTTGGTGTGCTTACACATACATGAAAGGTCTTCCCTATTTTTTCAAAATAATATCTCGTAATTAAATTAAAACTTATGGTGTACCGGTGACGTGAGTATTTGTATCTGCGCCTTGTTAAAAAACTCTGGAAGGCTTGAAGATCAAACGAGAAAGTTTGATTTCTGGAGGCTAAGATTTCTTCATCATCCGCACCAGTATACATCAATCAGTGTGTAAACAAATTTCAATATTTTCCAAATGATCTCTGGGGGATTTCTAATCCGGAATCGAAGGAGCGGGAGATTTTAATAGCAGTTCAAATGCTTTCTCTGTGCATGTTTTCAGCTCTCTCCGTGCAAGCAAATGTAATTTGCGAATACCAAAATTTATTGCAAATGTGTGTGTTATTTGTATTGTGGATCCTGTGTTGGCCCACCACAATTTCACATAAATATCCGAATAAATGCCGTTCCCACAAAGCGGGATGAGGCAGGCAGAGCTCATTGTATCTTGTGTAGAGCATCGCCTTGCATTGCATTACATGGTTGGAATGGGAAAGCAATGAAAGAGGGAAAGACAGACTTTTCCCCACATCCAACCCGCCAGTATTTATAAGGCAAGGAATAAATCAGCTTTTCCACCACTCCACTCCGGCCCTTCTTTCCCCATGAAATATTACATGGACGAGACAAGGTTTTTTTTTCTTTGCCTCACTTTCTCCCTTCATCAGAAGAAACGCCCGCTTACCTTCCCACAAACCAACTGACGGATCCACTTGTTAGTGTAAGGAAACCCGCCCAGGTTGTGTGTGTGTATGAAGGAGGAGATTAGAAAACTTGGCCAGGCGTGATGTGGTGTACCCATTCAAGTTTCCCCGCCAGGAACCACCCTCCAATTCATAAAGGACGTGGACCTAAATACTTTCCAAACACCTGCTGAGGGGAACCGACGACAACTAATATCCTTTTCCCATCCCCTGCAATGGAATCCTCAGAATAAACACATTTTGAACCTTGGCGCCATGGGGGTGATGGGTTGGAGGATATTCAAATTCTGGCGCGGCATGGTGCGAGGATTTCATCACCTGGATGAACTCGGCAAACGAAAAAAGTAATTAACATTTTGTGATTTAAGTATACGCTACCAACTGTGTGGCAAAAGGAATTACAGAGTGGTCATTGATCTCTAAGTAATATGCGATGCAGATGCAGTTTTATTGTCCGTACACATATACATACATACATAAGGACTCGCCTGTTAATTTATGTTGGCTTTTTAATTCGTATTTCGCCTTCACGACTCCAAATATAACTGATTTATACTACTGGCTGCCGGAAAGTAATAAGAAAACCATAAAAATAAGTGCTGGGCATTTAAGCCAAGCCTTGTGCATGTAAATGGGTAAATCTGTGCAGGAAGGCAGGAGGCCACGACCCTCCACCGACGACAGACAATCAAATTCCATCTACAAAACTTGGGTTTATTTCTAGTTAGTTCTTCAGTCAACTTTCTCTTCGAAAGGAAAACTAGCGCCATTTCACCTCATGAAATACTTTTAGCATTGCCAGAGAAGAGAGAAGTGTTGGACTCATAAAATCTCCCTCCTTCGTCGACGTCGGGCTGGAGAAGTATTTGTGAACCATCTCATCCCTGCCCCGCCACCCTGCGGTCTGGCTTCATTTGGTCAGTTGTTTGACGACGTTGAGTGTAAGTGCATTAAAAATAAGAGCCTCCCAATTCCCTCCGTACTGTAGCGGGTGAAAGGAAGTTTCTTTCCCAGGAAAAGGCAGCGGCAGCCTCAAAAGACGCCGTCATCACTCCTCCTCCAGCACTTAATCAATTAACAGGACCAATTTCACAAAAGAAATGCCACAACTCTTAAAAGCTATTTCTCGGGACAAAGGAAATTACTGGGAGGTCGAATTACTGGGAACCAGCCCTTACGTAACCTACCCAGTACACACCCAGCCACCAAAATAAACTTTTGCATTTAATAATTCATTACAAGGGAAATCGATTCCGTGTTTACTTTCAGGTGCCCATCCTTCGTTTTAGTTAGTCCACTCTCAATATTGTCAATGCAATGTGACGGATTCTTTTCTAGAAAGTTCGCCGAAATAAATAAGGTACGGAGAAGTAAAAATGTAATGCAAGAAATGGAATCACCTTTGAGATCTCATAGCCTGGGGAATGGATTGGGAACCCGCTTTTGTATGTTTTATACATTATGGGATGCCCTAGTTCACAGATCCCTAGACGCGGAGCTATTATAAATATTACATGTGGAGGGGATCTGACTCGGAGATTTAAGAAATGTGAAGAGTAGGTGGATTTGGGAAGGCTGATTTGCATTTGTTTGATTGCGGAGAGCCAGGTTGGTTGGGGCTTTGGTAACAATGGAATCCTTCCACAATTCTTACGTCTTTTCTTACCCGCATGCATGTCCCATCTCCCGAAGAATGTTGTCACCTGTGTCGCATAACTTTCCCATTGTCCGGTAAATCAAATACAGGGACCAAACATGGTCGGGTCGGGGATTCAAAAACTCTAGTTTGTAAAAATAAATCATACAAGTCTTGTTTTATTCATGCAATTACCATTCATTGTTACCAACCGCTGTGCTGTGTTGTAAATATTGTGTACACCTGTGGACTTGGGCTCGGCTAAATTGAATTTTAAACCTGAATGGACCCCACAGTTTTTTTTGTGTGTTTTACAAGTTACAACCACCAAAATGTCTTCACCGTCTCTCGAGGTTTGCCTTGGGCGAATAATTTACAAATCAAATCACGAGACCGAGTTTAAAATTATTGTACATAACATAAAGTTTTATTTTATTAAATGGGGTGTTGGCTGCGATAAAGAGTAGGATTATTAGATAGCGATTTCTGCATCCGTGTGCTGAAAATACAGACCGTTAAATTCGACTTTGGATGAGGAAATAAAATGATAGAAAAGGAGCGGAAATCGGGAAATCTTGTAATGCCATATCATATTCTTAACATTGGGAAGCATGGGATTTGTAATTTATTGCTCGTGCTGGTTTTGGCGTTAAGCTGTGTTAAGTAGTTGTGTAGGAGAAATACAAAGCCATAATCGAGGATTGGATTAGGTGGATTTTTACACGCGAGCATCTGAGGCCATTGACAATGGTGTGGGATGACTCGCTTTTCTTGCATGTGTATTGTGTTGTATCCACTGTGTGTTAAGTCGGTGCATGTCCACCCAGTAAGTGGTTTCTCAAATTTATACTTCAAGAAATCCAGTCCGAACTTGGCACCGCCTGACGAAATAATGTTTACAAGTTCTTAGTGTCAATGTAATCATCGATTTAAACACGCTTATTTGGACGTGTAATACATTCCCATGTACAAATCGAAGTGGTCAATACAATATTGTGCACATACATACATTTTGCATGCAACTAGTGCAAATTTTCTTGCTCTAGTAGAGAAATGTAAAAAAATGGAACAGTCTATGTGTAAATTGGCGGTTAAATTGAAAAGCAAGCAACCGAATATCCGCAAGCACTCTCCCCATTTCTTACATGCAGGTGTGTAATTCCATTTCCGATCCTTTCCGTTAAATCCTCAACTACCCTACCTTTTTGCGAGCCTACACACGCACGATACGATTTGTCCAATTTGTGATTTTATCACAAAAATATATTTGAAATAAGGATACGAGGATTCATTCAAAGGGTCCGTTTATTTTCCTTCCTTCGAGTAGGACAAACTCAAAGGAGGCTGGAAAGGTGAGTTTAGGGAACTCTTTCAACTCCGAATGCAGGGGAAAACATTATCCTCAAATTCAGCTTCAAAAGTCGGGAGTTTACTGGCCCAGAAGAAAGTAAACTGCAGAGGATGAGTTGGATCCGTGTTCCCCTGCATGGATGTCGACCGGAGGAGACTGTAATCTCAACTTTGTCAAGTGTCGTACGTGGGGTTGGGTGAGTTACCCAGGATTTGTCCATGAGCCCCCTTTTCTTTCAAATGTTTCCATTTATTATTGCTCCTCATCCGCAAGGATTTGCACCAAAATAAGCAAGGAGCTCTGAATCCTTTCACGGCTACCTCCTCATAATTGCCGACAAATTCACAAGTCAAGCCGTACAGGGAAAACAATCCTAAGGCACCCCCATCTATTTCCCTGCCTGACATCCCACACTGACAAAACATAACAAGAAAAGATTTTGGTATTCCGTCTAAGATGAAATCATATCATCCTCCACTTTTGTTTTTTTGAGACATGACATTAATCCTATTCCCGGCGGAAGACTTTCACTCCGGGAAAAGATGGAACTTTCTTCACGGACTCAATCCTTTCTCTTCCTCCGTCCCCCCTCCCCCTCCCACCACATATTTTATGGGTCGAGAGATCACAGATTTTATATCCGCAAGGATTTTTACAATTTCAACCCTCTTCCAAGAGTGAAAGGGCCTTAGTTAACAGCTCTTCGGCCTAAGCGGACTTAACTGGTATTTTGCCCGCCCAATGTCTGTGGTGCCTCAGACCTAAGGTGCCTCAGACCTAGCCCAAATCCACTTCATCCGTCTGTCCGCCAATAAAAATTTTTAATACGGGAAATGCCTGACCGTCGTCGCATTTGATGATGGGAACTTCCCTACTTTTTTTATTTTTTTAAGCTCAGACCTGCGAAAGCAGCGACGTCGGGTCACTCAGGAGAATTTCGAATTTAATTTAACATCTAATAGCATTGTGCGTCAAGTGCAAGTGGGAAGATGGAATCTACTATACAAGTTTCCAGTTCTATAATACAAATATGGCTCCAACTATTCAATTAGCTTGACCTTCAAAGGTCATTCATTTGTCTGGGAATATAAAGACTGGAATGAATTACTCCTTCTTTACTATGGCCTTTGGTATCTCATGCATGAAAGTCTCTGACCTTCAAGGTCATATCGGAATGCAAGGCTTGGACCGTGCAGTAAGTGCATTTGCTAAGATTTATGACCGAAGACATGCATGCAAATAATGCAATGAAGCGAAGCTCCATCGTGTTTTATGTAATGAATTTAGAATTTTACTTCTTAATTTCAACACTATTTTTTTACTGGTGTTCCCGTTGATTTCTACTTCAACTTTAATAGATGGTATCAGAAACTTTGCAATAGTTTAATATAGTTCTTAATCACGGATTTATGTTTTGAAATATTGGAGTGGAAGTTTTCAAAACCTTCGTTTGCGAAAGGTTAGTGAAACACATTATTGCTGCTTTGTTGTAATTTCATATTTATAATTCTTGCATAAAGTAACAACAACCCAAAGGTAGGGTTGTACTATTAGTCACGTCAAGCACCGCTCCAACCGCTCACCGCAAGATTTGCCGCACTCGCTGGCCCGGGCCACGCTATCTCCTTTCCTCTTCCTCCTCCCTCCTAAATCCTTTGCACTGTTCACAATGGATTTATCCATGTTGCTTCCTTTTATTTGTAGTGCAGACCTTGACCGCTTTAAACTGTAAGAACATTTATTCGGAACCCCTTCTCATGTTGCTGTTGCGGATAACATAAATATCAAGAAGATGCAGATTTTGAATTATCTTGCCGTGAGTGAAACCGTGTCCAGAGAAACACCCAGTACGTTTGAATTGATCGGTATGGAAATTGATAGTGTTAGTAAGTGCAAGATTACTCAATAAATCAAATGAAGTTTGACATGCAATTATAATATCAAATAGCTATCTCTGGAATAACGTAACACGGATCCAGTTTGTTTTTATTACTCTCAAGTTTCTTTTGGATTCTAGTTAAAACAGAATACAATATCAAAGAAAAAGAAAACAGTTTCAACTGTACAACTCTCAAAATATTATTTTTTTTAAATAGCTAGTAAATATTTCAGTAGTCTATTATAACACAAAATTAATGTTTAAACCAGTTAAATGTACATTTAGATTAGTCTAAAACTTTAACTATACAGAAACTAATTGAAGTTAACTTTAGAATGTAACTAAACTAGTTCGATAAAAGTCTAAAACCAAGCTTCCACATTCCCTAATAAGGTGCGTGCCTTGGTACACCTCTTGATGTCCCACGAGCTTTGCCAATAAAACCTATAAAATATTCAACATATAATCAAATAGAAAACTTTTGCAAGTTTACTAGGTTACCTAGTAAAAGTAAACTGGTTACCAATGATGGAAAACAATAAGCAGACCTTTAAATAAATGATGCTCTCATCACATCACTGCATTTTTGAAATACAAAGGTGCGTTTTAATGGGCCCAAATAGAAAAAGCGACTAATAAATAAATT
The DNA here is from genome assembly GCA_036851895.1 of Orthonychiurus folsomi. NCBI lineage: Eukaryota > Metazoa > Arthropoda > Collembola > Poduromorpha > Onychiuridae > Orthonychiurus > Orthonychiurus folsomi. The sequence continues at coordinate 40,724 of JAAXYW010000030.1, read as the reverse complement.
CTTGGATTGGATACATATGGAATGAAGAAGAAGGAAGACTTGCTCTTCTAGCGTAATGAGCTAAGAAGTGTTTTTGAGAACTGATAAAATAATTTAGTGCTCAACAAAAGTACTCACCACCTCTGCCCCTGGATTCAACTCTCAAAGACTCATAATTATAGTCGTCGGAGTAGACATCGCACCCACTTCTGTATCCTCCGCCATAACTTCCGTGGCCGTATCCACTGCGGTGCCCACCGCCAAAACTTTCGTATCCATATCCACTAGTGTACCCACCGTAATAACTTTCGTATCCGTATCCATCGTACGCATTATAGTAACCTCCCCCGCAATCTGTTGAACATTAGCTGGCAAGTTAAACTTAATTTTGCAAACACTTTAAAAGAAGAGGGCGTCGGTGTTCAGAAAATAAATAAATAAATCATTCTGTTACGTACCAGGAGCTCCACCGTACCCTCCAACTAGAAATTGAAAATATAAGTAAATGAATGTCGGAATTTTATTAAATAATGAAGTAAACCATTTAGAATGTCTACTTACAGCCGCTCCACATACCGCCTCTCCCGCCGAAACCAACACCGCGTCCCCCGCGCATTCCTCTGCCACCTCCTCGACCTCTTTGTGCTCCAAGTTCCCAACTATCCAGCCTTTGCTGCTGTCTTACTTTCCCAATGTCCATCTGCAACAGCAAAATTTTAAAAATAAGACTCTAATTGCATGCTTTGAGAAATGTATACACATCAAACTTACCACTTTACCACAAATGACTCGTTTCCGGCACCTTACAATTTCTTCTGATACGTGCCCATCTTCAAAAGTGACGAAACAGTAATTTCGTCGTTGATTTGTGGATTTATCGACAGGAGTTTCTATGTGTATCACCTGTTAATACCGTAATACCTTTAATTTGCATTACAATACAAAATATTGGTTGTGGGATTCTAGTAGCTTACATGGCCGTATTGCTCGAAATACTCTTTAACTTGCTCATCAGTAATTTCCGGACTGAGACCACCAACAAATATTTTGCCAGGGCGGGCTTTGGCCATTCTGAGATCGACTTTTCTCCCATTAATAACCTGTCAGGAAAAAGGCAACTACTCATTGGCAAACAGAACAAAATAGTGTGTAAAAAATAACTGATTAATCAGGGCAACTAACATGATCACTGTGTGCAATAACCTGTAACATAAAGTACTGTCAAATCCCGTGTTTTGTTTGTCATTAAAACTCTAAATATATTTACTTACAGCTTCTACACCAGAAATATCGTCGAATGTAACAAATGCAAAGCCCCGCGGTCTACCGGTGAATGCATCGGTTTTAAACGTAAGGGCTTCGACCCCTCCAAATTTACCAAAGTAATCTTTTAAGTCATCTGCAACAATAGTGGTGGTAAGGTAAAATATGGAAAGTAGGGCTGAAGCAACGTCTTAATGGAAATCATTAAGTATTAATTTTCATGTATAAAATTTTACCTTCCGTTGACTCTCTAGATAGCCCCCCGACAAATAACTTCCTTCTATAAAATTGTAAAAATCAAGAATGGTATTAGATTTGTAAAATATCAAAGTGTTGTGCTATTATAGAACTGGGCATCTAAAATATTGAGGTAATCGATCGTTATCGTTACCATTAAGCTATTATTAAGCCAGCACTGCAAGAAATTCGCGCCATAATCAATTAATTCAATTGGGTTAATAAGTTGTTTTGAATTAGCCGCATGCCCCATTCGCCCAACCCTTTCTCTTTATTGATTTCTGGTAAAATCTACCAATCTTACTTTAAAATTTTGCATACGTGAGTTGAATATAATTTGAAACTAATACAAGTTGACTTACTTGTCCTCATCCTTTCCTTTCTTGACGGCTCCACCTCCACCTAAGGTCGGAACTAGAGAAGGGATAGCTTTAATATTTGCTGCGGCTGGGGCTTCACCATCACCACCGTTTTGGTCTTCCCCAGCGTCACCCTCAACTTTACAACCAGTCGTTCCACCATGTTCATTTTCTGTGCCCGTTAAATTTTCATTTCCCATTTGTTCCTGACTTCCGTAGTCACCATCCCCAGCGCCGTCCTTCCGGTGCTCCTCTAAAGCATTCCCATCTCCGTTTCCTTTATTATTTTCCATATTGAGTTTACCAGAAGCCTGTAAAGCATATCACACCAACTGTTAAATATTGGCATAAATATAAATATTTGCACGATCGTCCCTGTAGTAGTAGTTATTTGAAAAGGCAGAAGGCCCAGCTGGATGTATGTGATAGTAACGGTCGTCTAATAAACCAATAACTTGACCTAAAACTCGACTTACGGGACTTGAGTACAAAATTCTACAATGAAGCACGAGGCAGGGCAAAATCTTTCTCAACGACGCGGTAGGAACTGTAAGCCATGTGGTGCAAAGGACGCCAAACCGCTCAGCACGCTACACTAGACTGGACACACCCGACACCGGACTCCCCTCCAAAACTGATGTATTCCACGTGTCCCATATCCTGTCCACCTATCCGGATTCTATCATTATCAAAAAGCTTCTCCAATTGTACGCACTTACGTAATGTAATCGAGTTTGGGCTCTGACGTTCTGAGTATGGTTCCGAATCCGATCGGATCGACGACGTTAAGCTTTCAACTTTTTATTTCCGTAGGGCTACTATCTGTTTAACAGCAGCGCAGCGTGGGGCAAGCGCCGTGTAAAACAAATCTCACGAACTGCTTTCCGAAATAAGCATTTTTGATCTAGAGCATGATTTAAATTTAAAAACAATAATTTCAAAAAACATTTTACGTGATGTTCGCGTTTATTTGATTTCATCTTTGATGGATTAGGATAAGATTATAGGATCAGAAAGTTTGAAACGCACTCATAATGTAGTATTAAAGAATCAAGAATTTCCAAATTAATATTTAGGTTTTGAGTTAAAGGGATTACTATTGGAAGCTTCGTCTGCGAAAAATTAGTGAGACGAATTACATTATTATACCGTATACCGTTTTACAGCAGTTTCAGCCAGATACATTTTTGCATTAAGGATGTCAAAGATATTTCTTTGCTGTTGCGGATAACATAAGTAACAACGAATGGGGTATTTGGAATTATCTTGACTGTGACGGGTCATGGCTGGAAATTCTTAAGTTACGGGTCATACGCAAAATAAGAAAAGTTGCGGGTCACGAAAAACCTCTAAAATTTTGGCCTGGGTAATATTTTGTGTAGCGAGTCTTGACATGACTTGCGCCACTATCTGATAAAACATTCTCCATCCTCCAATTTTGTATTGCGATATTACCCACAAAGAAGAGCCATGCGAGGAGTTGGCTCTCCTAATCTTTGATATACCCAAATATGGGCATAGGGCGTTCCCAATACTAACCGGAGAGCGTGCGGACAGAAAAGGTTCTGTAATTCCTTTCCTGACGAGTGTGCTGGCTAAATATGAAGCTACAAATCTATGCTGCTTCTATCCGTCGCATCGTATCCAATGCCACAAGGCGAAAATGGTTCACGGCATCACGGCATATGGCATGCGGAATCATGGCGGTTTGGACGAATGCATATTCGGCATTCAGCCTGCAACCAGTTTGTCCCAAAAATTGCCAAAGACGTAATGTTAAAATTTTCAAAAAAAATTGGATTTAGACAAGCAATGGAAAACACACTGCGTGGGCTTGCTAAGCTTTAATTAAACATTAGTTTAAATCTGCTAAGTATTTTTGGAGGAAATTAACTTAAAAAAGTGATGTGATATTTTCAGACACACATTAAAGTAGATGACGTTTGGATTGATCAAGATAAAGGTTGGTCAGGATGATGACCAGAAGCCTCCAACATTCAGCAGCAGATGACAAGGATCAGTAAGCAAACTGAGCTCTCCTGAAGAAATGAAATGGCAATAATGTCAAATGCAATTGGGTGCGTTCTGCCTGACTTGATGTTCTTCAAACAATCCTATACTGGACTCCATCGGATTCGCATTGGCCCGGAAGAATATTAGGCCTAAGAGGCCGTTGAGAGATTATTGGAGAGCAGAAGATTACGTGGGTCACACTGATAACTGAAAAGCTTAAGGGTTTGAAATAGTGGCATTGGCAGACAAGGTACGTCGTTGGAAATTTCATTGGATCGATCGGGGGGAGTTCAATATCTTGTAAAGTATATCTTTTTGTACAACTAGTTTGGCCTGGACCACGCCACTCGATGTTACCTGAACAGTAGGGACCATCAATTTGAATGTGATTTATAAAGACAAGAATATTCAAAACAGTATTTTTCCAAGAGCCAATCGGCGCAATACGACTAAACAAAAGGCATGCTCAGCCGGTAAGGTTAGGTTCGCCTTTCCAATTACAGCTAGCTTATTTCTTTTTACTGTAAGTAAACCTAAGTTCTCTGATTGTACTGCTCAATAGTTGTCCTTGAGAACTTACCGGATGATTAGCAGGTGTGCAGATTTGTCCCGAAAGTGAAATCAACCTTGGCTGTGGGAAAAGCAGTTGAAGTGAAGCTGCTTCTGTAGAAATGAGCGAATAGCCCATTTTCAGTCACGCCAATTTATTGGGGAATCAGTGGATCGGAACTTCAGGAAAGAGGTGGTAAAGAGCATGAAGGTAATTTGTCATAACATTTATTAGTTAACCCTCAAGTTGAGATTGATAGTAACATTTTCTTTAATCTCGAAAATAATTTGAAATTAAAACGATTTTGGTATCCACTCTCAGCGTTTTGAGATAAAACAAGCCAAAGGCAAGGAGACAAAGGATCCATATGTTCGCGAAGGAGGAGATGGAGAAGGTCCTACTGGCCAAAGTTCAGCAGTATGAAACACCCCTTTTTAAAAAACCAGACAGATTTATATTAATTTCATTCAGACTTTTTCAGCTAGACTAGTATATTCAGGTTAATATTATTCTTATAAATGGAAGACTTTTTTTTCATTTGGTTGTGATATTTCAAGCCGTATCGTATAGTATACAGAGTTATAGAGTTATACAAGGATTGCCTATTATAATAAAGACAAGGCATGGATGTTTCATGCAGCTGTTACTTTGCAGAACTTGTACTAATAAACTAAATGAATTTAGTAAGTGTGTCAGTGTTGTGTAGCGTAAAGTAATGTTATCTTTATCCTTTTTTAGGTCTTTGGCGCCTTGCCAGCTTTCCCTGCCCTGGTATGGTGCAAAATGTAATTTTATTTAAAACCGTAATGCCCAGCCAGGCATAATGTGAATTTTGACTTTTTTAGATGAATTCTCCTCTCGTGCCGTTCCCTCCGGTTGAAGTTTTTCACACGAGCCACACCATAATACAATATACTATTGTCATATTGGGGCTTTTTGATAGTAAGTTATTCGGAATCGGAATAGAGGAATAGCCTAATATTTGAGAATCTATTCTAATAGCCCGCCGAACGGAGCAATATGCTACCCAAGTATTAATAATTTCTCATTGACGCTGATAATCCTGAGAATTATGACATTGATACGCACAATATTTTCAAACAGGTTTTTATGAGAATCGAGAATGAGGATTCTGCAGCTGGCAAATTCCTTCTGGGCACTACTTGCACCATCTTGCATTTACTGAAAGACCATTTAATTTTCCACTGCTAAGTGAAAAGAGGCACTAATCAAAACATTATCAAATTGGTTTATCCTAAAACACAAGCTACCTGAGCATCATTGGTAGTGTAATAATTTATTAAGATTGCAACGTGATGAGCATATGTTTGCAGGTTTATTGGAAAGAGGCTAATTTTTATACAATGAAATTTTGAAAGTGACAAAGCTTAAAATGGACTAACTCCAAGCGGGTTCACCAATCATAGGAGCACAGTTATATTCTGGGATTGCTCGAAGAGAGCTTCGTACACATATCTATCAAACCATAGCCTCGTACTTGAGATATCTTTTCAAAGAGATTGGCACCTGCAATTTGTCCACGTCTGTAGTTAGTAAATTCTTGCGCACAGCCATCCGAGCTAGGTGCAACAACTTCGGGACTTCCATTGGAGTAGAGTAGAAACTGACTTTGAAAGCCGACGTTCTATAAATATGAACGAAATTAGTATTAATGAGATTCCAAGTACATGAATTTCTAATTTTGTGTTCTGTATGATTCTCCTATGTAATTGACAATGCCTCTGATAGAACTTATAAGTACTCACCCCACTGCAACGCAGCGCCCAGACGGAGAATAAGCACAACTAAGGGTATCATCTCCTTTAAATAAAAAGTATAAAATGCACTTCACTAATATGACCAGTTTTCTGCATCTTGCTTAATGGTTAAATCAATACCTTCAGTCGCAATCCCTTCAGGATCAATATCTCCCATTAGATTCCAAAATCGAATCAAACTGTAAATCAGCAAATTAAAATGCAGTTACGTGACAGGTTGGTGGAACTTAGAAAAACTTAATTAATTGGGTTCAGTTGCTCGGAACTCAAGTATTCAGACTTGCTTCATACGATGCAAGTAATATACCGTGTGAGCAAAAGTAAGTATCAGTTCAGCCAGCATGTGGAAAAATTGCAGTATAAGTGCTTAAGTACTTCAGTGTTCAGCTCAGTCTGCGGTTACGTTAGTCGCTACTAGTGACTCATGTCATTGTGTTTCTTTTTAACAATGGATGACTGATATTAAAAATCTAAAACTAAAAACACAGTCATACGTGCCTCGACCTCTGAGTGCCCATAAAAATTTTCGGCTGCAAATGAAAGTAAAATGCCTGCAATATTTTATAGTTAAATATAATTACAATAGAACAGTGAGGGGCAAGAGGAATTACTTATCCTCCGACTGTCAAACGCCTTGCAATTTTGATCATCGGGGAGTGTGAAGTCAAATGAAAGAAGGGAAATTGACTTACTGGTCATCGGAAATAGTGACTAGATGAGTCCCAGTTTTAGCGTATGAGACGCCTCGAACCCAAGCACCTGGAACATTTGGAATTGGGTGTAATGTTACAATTTGTATTCATAAATCAGTTAGAAACAGATCTTACTGTTTGCGCCACTTGCGTAAATCATGTTAGGTGGTGGATGGAGATGATAAAGTTTATGAAGCACGGATCCAGTGTATGGATCCCAAAGTATTACTTGCGTATCCCAAGAAGCTGTAGCCAAAACAGCTCCGTCTGGACTGAAGGAGCAGCTGACAACTTCATGAGAATGTCCCTCTAGTCGGCGGAATAATTTGTACCCTTTCATGTCCCATATAAAAACCTGAATTCAGAATAACCATTCCAAATTAGCTCATTGCTGATAGTAATTCTCTGCATGATACAACAGTCAAAATTGCATATCTTTACTCACAGTCTTATCAGAACCGGCAGAAGCCATCAGTTTGGAGTTGGGTGACCAACAGCACCAAACAACTGAGTCTTTGTGAGCAAAAAATGTCTTGAACATATTCCCGTCATCGTTCAAGTCCCATCCCTAAGTACATAGTTCAAAAAATGTAAGTCATTTGTGCAATCTTCAAAGCAATTGAAGGAGTAAATACCATCAAACACTTTCTATCAACAACTAACTGCATCCGTGTCTAGTGTCTGAAATAGTAGACAAATAAGGTGTGTACATGTAAGACCATAATTACCTTTAGAGTTTTATCAAGAGATGCGGAAATAAGTCGAAGTGATCCATCAGGGGCAAATGCGAGGTCTCTGACAGCCAACCTGTGGTCCATTAACTCCAATAAGAGTTTCCCATTCCGCACATTCCAAATCCGTATTCGGCCATTTGTGTGGCCTGTTGCAAGAATGATGTCTGCCGTAAAATCGTAGCGTGTCCAATACGCTTTCTTCTGTCTTTGGCTACCATTATTCATCAGAGTATTCAGCGGAGTTCCACTCCCGAAGGCCACGGACATTACCGGGTATCCACATTCTATGGCTATGAGTGGGAGACTGACCTTTTCTGGATTATTCGGCTCCAGTCGTTCAAGTCTTACCGGAAGCGGAGCTCTGTGGAGTGAATTAAAAAGCTTTAAACATTACCCTCATAATGAAGCAATTCCAAAATAAAAAATGTGAATCCCTTACAAACAATTTTTTTCACCATCCCAGGGTACAAGAACCACTTTTCTTGGATTACAGATCCAAGCAAAATAGGATTCGTCTGGAGAGAAAACAACGTGCCAACACTCTCCACGAGCTACTTTGAAATCAAAGTGTTCTTTGAAATCATTATCCAGCGGATTAGGTCGTAACTCTCCGATTTTTACGGCAGCGCCTGCAAAAATAATCATTTCTTATTGAACATTTTCTCAATTCATATCTACAATAATTATTGTATTATACATTGTATGTTGTGAAATATTCAGCAAATATTTTGCTCAAATTACAACATACTGCTAGTTTACGGAAGTATCCGCATTAAATAAATTTCAGGGCCACGTGCAATCAGAGTGCTGTCTTATAGAAATCCGTTTACTTTGTTAATAGGACCGCGAGCGGGACCAAGACCAAGAGAGTTCCCCAAAGTTTATAAATATTTTAACATGTCGCAAAATAATCGCATGCATCCAGTTTGAGTCATTTCATTGCAGTCAGTCATTGTCGATTAACTTGGCTCGACGCTAAACCATTATTTAAAGCCACATTTCTAGAGTATCCATCAAATACCCCAGCTTGCAAATCTCGCACTACTAGAACTTTTACTCTTTTTTTTGCAGTATTAGAAATTCGAAATGTTTGTCATATAAATTTGGATTATTTTATTTATATTTACCGTCTTGGACCCCTTCTGAGTGGTATAAACGAGGCATTCCACCAAGCTTAAATCCGCACAAAGTTTCAGTTTAGCTGTTCAGTTATTTGTGCGGAAGCCTTATATTTGTAAATAAGAATCAGACTGTGGTCACCGCAATGTTGTTGCACGTTGCGTTTCTAACTACTAAATGTGACGAGTAAACACTAATTTTAAAATGACACACACTACACACACAACATTCAAGTTGGACTCGACTGCTGGTCACGCGAAGCCAGTGTTTTACCGATAATTATGTAATTTGGATAACTTTTGATTGTCTAATTACACCATACTTGTCGTCATGGATGGAATCGAGATGAAAACTGGGATTTATTTGAATTTGAACCGAGTGCGGGTCTGCGGGTGAGAGGCCGACTAGTTCAACACGTTAACACAACATTTATTCTCCTGAAGCAATTGAAATTGAAATGAAACGCAAAATAAACCGTGCATGCCTTCGCCTTCAAAGGATCAAATCCTATCCGTTCCTAATTCGTTTGCTAATAGTATACTAATGCACAGCACACAGCCCTTAGTTCGCTCTTCATATTCCTCACAAACAAACATTTGAATTGGAAGTTTATTCATAAATCATAATTACTTGCCATCCAAAACTAACATTTTACCGTGCCGTAGCCGTTCTTAGTGTGTCTGTAGCACTTTTTCAAGGAATCTATCATCGCTAACCCGGTTTTGAAAATAACCTGCATATTTTGAACCATGAACGAATTATGAGCAAATGCGGCTAAGAAAGCGCCATGCTATTTATGATGTTACAGCGCGAAAGCCCTGTAATTTATCTAAATTAACTTTCCAAAAAAAGTAAACCTCTTGTTCTCTCATTTTGTCATAACGTCGTCTACAGAGGAAAACACTTATACCTTTAGAGTAAACTGGAGTGGCATAAGTCAAGATCTGCAAGTCGTATTGATTTGGTTCAATCATCAGTAAAAAAAACACCATGCGGCTAATACCCATCTTTAACCTCAGAATTGACCTTGCAATCATTTGTTTGGGGTCAACGGAAAATACCAATTTCCCATTAGCAATCGTCTTTAAATTTGTTTTCTTCACGGGCCCCAAACAAACACTTGCTGAGAAGGTCAACAACGGGGTGAATTGATCAGAAATCGCCGCATTTACTTTCCAAATCCATTCAAACTGAAATGCTTCAACTAACGCGTCAGCCATAGGTCGCAAGAATTTATAGGCTCAATGAATAAATCCAACAATGAATCATAATGGAAACGGTCGTACTTTCCCTTCCACCCTTTCATAACAAAGTCGTACCGCGTCGTACTTCTCTGTAATTTCGCATTTTTGGCAAGCATGGTAATGTCTACGCCCCAGGCACCCAACATGACTTATTACATCACCCCCAAAAAGCATCACAATCACAAGTTCATCCCATTAACAGAACACCAGCTCTGTATTCACTAAATCAGCCGGTTTTACTAATAAATGTTAGCAAACTCCTTTCCATTCCAGGCTAATTTTCACCACTATTCGGTAGATCTCTACCGAAATGCTTTCGCTTTCAGTTTTAAAGTTCGTACAAAATGCACATAGAACTGCGCATTGCGGCTTAAAGCTATTTTAAAATGCTTAAATTAACCACGCGACATAGCTGAGGTAACTTTGGCATTCATACTCTTGAAAATTCCAGTGAGTTCAACAGGAAAGTAAATATCTGAGTTACATAAACGCTGAGCAAATAATTCAAAAGTTAATCTAATAAAGATTGGAATTTTACTTGCAGCAGGTGCACCTCATCCCCAAGCATGTATGAAAATTATACATTTTGTAAGCACATGAGCATAAGAAATAATTTTGCAAAGTTTGTGTTTAGGTTTATTCACACAGCTGCAACACGACTCTTCTTGTGTAACCTTCAACCTAAGCCAAGGAGTCTAAAAATAACTCAAAGTTAGATCCTTTTTTGAACTGCGATTAATTACAACGTAGTCGGCGGACTGTGTTTTCCTAACAACTCTTTCAGTGGTAATTAAAAGTCCACATCCGTTTTAATTTTACATATAGGTTGGGCAGTAGTAACTGGAGACGTGCGCAGAACTGATAGCTCTACATTCTACATCCGGCATGATTGCAAATTCAGCGGCATAAACATACTCTTAGCATAACTTTTAGTAGCCCCTGGCGCCGGTCTAAACGGAGGTAAAAAATTACAGTTTTCGCACACGAGTGCTACATTCCGGATAATTTATCACGCTCAGGCACTGGATTAATGGGAAATGCTGCTGCTGTGTTGTGAAAAAAACAAAAACAGGGAGCAATAAGGTCAAGATATCATAACAGCGTGCTCCTTTGCTCGTGTTTAAGTGATGGACATCAACACTTTTGGATTTTATTTTGTCGCCTTAATCTGCACTAAGTAAATAAATATGATTAAGGCCAAGCTCTCGCATCATGCATCGCATCTTTCGCCTCTTAGACATTTGAAGCTGAGTCTCGTAAAAATATTGCGTATTTAGATCCCTGGGCATTGGGTTGTACATCAACTATTGTACATCAATTAGTCCAAGAAAAGAAGATTCTATTTCCATTAATATAGGACTCGAAGTTTAAAATTAAAACAAAACAGTCGCAGTCTAGTGTCCCATAAAAAAACTGTTTGGTGTTTTGCACCACATTTGTAAGTCTGCATTGCAAATTGCTTCAATGAATTGAACAAACACAGAAATAGGTATTGTAAGCTGTTACTCGCGTTATTTGTGTGCTTTTCCTATCATCTTTATACATTAAAGGAACGAACTACAAATCCTTAAATAAATCCGAGTTTCCAATAGCTCCACTCGTGTCACTGTCTCACGATCTCTTTACCTTTATCAAATGGGGATTTTTAATTAAAAACATGCCAGCCAAGACTTTGCAAATAATTGCATGGCAATTAGGATATCCGGGCGCATTCACTGATAAGAATCACGGAGTAAAGTTAGGGCATTCGATATGACAGTTTTCTCCGTGTGCCGTGCCGTGTCATCATAACTTCATCGCACTCTAGTCACAATAGTCACCTGCCAACTCGACTTGCCAACTTAATTACACCGATTTGCATCAAGTGACATTGAGGAATCGCTATAATCTTTTCCTCCACCCACATAAACAATTTCACATCATACCAGGCTAAGGAATGTCAATAGTCCCGCTGTATGGGATCGATCCGAATCGTAAATGAAATGGCTGCCCAGCCCAATACAGTATTAAAGTAAAAATACATTTTAACTAACCAAAATACGCAAGCCATCGGTCTTGGCCTTATTCTATATGATTCACATTCAAAGTGCAAATCTCTCAAAGTCCTCTTAATTAATTCTTAATTACAACAACGACGCAGTGGAAATATACCGAATGCCAAAAGTTAAAACCCAACTTACTGATTTCATCTTGCTTTTTGTAGAGGAAACTTGCCATTAATTGCCAGGCGGAAGGTTGAATTCAGAACACGACAACGATAACAGGATTTGTTTTAAATATTTATACTTGGTAAACGTGTTGTGAGACAAGTTTTCTGAAGAATATTTGTAAGAAGGTGACGATCGGAGGAAGGGTTGAACGATACTACATAAAATTGCAAACTGCATTGCAAACACTTCGGCGCCGTGCTCCATCTTCGCCATACCGCGCACCCCTCCCCCCATCCGACACCCACACAATCTCCAGCCTTCAGACCTCATACCTATCCACCTACAAGTGAATACACTCCCGGGTATTTCCGTACCGACCGGGACCACCACCGATCACTTACTTGTACACAAACGGGCCGGGCCCTCTTGGCATTGTGCAGAAATATCCAATCCAGCTACACGTGCTTTGGAGGCTACACGTGCAATTTACCAGTGCAACTTAACGCATGGAATGTTGGATAGATTTGCAACAAATTGTGTTGTCTTATGCAATGATAATGCTCTGTAGTGCTTCGGAAGTGTGCTGTTTCTTTTATCAAATCCCTGGAATGAAATCAACAGATTACGACATAAGCAATGCAAAGCCACAATAGAGAGATACACGTGTTGACACGCTTGACCGCAAATTCTATAATATCCTTAGAACTTCTTTACTTCTGCAACATTTATCGCATCCAACCAATTAGTTTCAGGTTAAATTACAATTCCAGGTACTTCGAAGTGGTCGGTGATTGTATGGGTGTGAATATGAAGTGATCATGCGTCCATCCATTCATTCAATTGATTTATCGGCATGTTGGACGAATAAAATAGAATTGTGTCTACGATTGCCCGATTCAATTACAATTCCCGGAATTTCCGGACGTGGCCGTGGGTATGGATGTAAAATGCGAATATCCATGCATCCATCCACATCCGATTTATTGACTTGCTAGAGGAAGAATAAAAAGAGTTGTATTTGCAAATATTCAAAACTGCAAGGCCTGAGAAGAACGGAAGTAAAGGTGGCAAAAAGAAGAGCAAATCGAAAATAAAAAATGGTAGTTTTTTGGTTGCGGAAAAGAAGACTTTTTTGATGACGACTTAGCGTGCGTCAGGATGACAGTTTGTATTCTAGCAATCAGATCGGCGGTTATTCAAATTCTTATCATTACACTGGCGGTTTGGGCGGAGGCTGTTCGGATCCCAGGCTTACCGCGAAACATCCTGGGAAGAGTAATTAGTAAATTCATCTTTCTACTCTTGTGATGACAATCAGAATCATATATTTTATATACATATTTACTCAAGCATTTGACAGATCCAGTTGAAGCCGGACTATTTGACAAGTCAGCGGAAATATCTTTCAGTTTGATCTCGTTCATTGCATTTGCCAATTTTTTGCTCTTCGTTCTGCATGTGAGTATGGTTTTGGGTTAAAATCTGAACTTCAGATATAAGCTTGAGTTTTGGCTTTTTGATTTTTTTCCAGCCAATACTGTCACTTCCAAAGCGATTGAGAGTGTACGAGCTAGAGCTTCAACAGAAAACCCATGCTTATGACCGCCCACCCATCCACCATGTCCAGTGAAGTACTAGTACTACTTGCGAGTCCAGTAGGCCACCGGTTCACGATTCGCGGAGATCAGATGGGGCCACCATAGATGGTGGTGGCTGGAAACCTAGAATCCTGGCGGATGGAAAATAAGCTCTGGCGGTGGTGGTTATATATGTTCATTCTGATGATAGTGGTGGCTAACCAACTATGGTATCGATCAGGGTCATCTGTGGGTTTGCCATCTTAATCTCACACCTTCAGTAATCATGGAATTGATTACAAACCTGACCCAACCCCATCACCTTAGCTGGGTCGCCTAGCAAATGATCAGCCTTACGGACCCAAGCCAATGCCAATGATGCCGATGGATCCAATGCCAACAGTGGCTTACAATCAATCTTGGCAAAGCAGCCGAGCCAAATCCAGTAAAAAGAAAATGATTACAGTGAGAACTTCTTGATCGGAATATGCTCCCGTCTACAATCCTCAGGTGAATGCACAAGATGTGTCGATATTGTCAAAAGATGAGATTCCACAAATACTTCAGAGCATCGACGGAAATAAATTAGATACTGACAGATGAGTTTTAACTTCTGAATAAAATTGGTGAAAGAGACACCTGTATTCAAATCATATCATAAATCGTAATATATTTGCTTGCAATTCTGCGGACATAAATAGCAAACTCGAAATTTGTAGGGTCGGGTAGCATGAGGAAACTTTGTTTTGTCCCAACACACCGCACCGGTAGTAACAAATTTTAACAGTATTAGTGTGGTTGTTTACTATATTGTAAATGGAATGGAAATAATAAACTATTCCTGCTGAATGGAAGATATTAGCGTAAAAGCCTTGAAACGGAAGGTGCATAATATTTTGTGGTTATAACAATTCAATACCAAGTTCAGGAAATTGCATGTAACTCGTTTACTATAGCACTGTACCGAAGCACATTACGAGGGCGATCCCAGCAATGAGTTATTCCTCATAACTCGTATCAATCGGGATTTCCTCTTTCTGACAAGTATTGAATTTAGATATAAATTGTGCGAGTAAATTTCTTACTGTTAGTCGACGTACAAATTAACAAGAAGTCCAGTCACAAAGAGAATCCGAGCAAACTAGATATTAAAACAACTCGTGCCGCAGTTTCTCCGCTTGTAGTATGAACATGAGAGGGATTATTACAATATTATTTGCAACTTTCTCTGGCCTATCGCTATTCGTAAACTCCCAAGTAGTGCCAGCCCAACCAGCAACATCTTGCCCTCCAGCAAATATTTCTGGTAACTATTTAAGTTTAAAACATTTTCTCAGAATTTTTTTTCTTTTGTTTACATATTTTAAATGATTTAATTTTTCTCGATTTATTTCTACAAATATTAGGTTACAAACGAGTGCGATGTCCACAAGGCTGGGTTCCGTACAATCGAGAAAAATGCTTCAAATTTTTCAACGCAAGAACTCGCCAGGGAGACGCCCAACTCAACTGCAGGAAACTTGGCGCTGATTTGGCAAGTATTCATTCCGTCCAAGAATGGGAATTCCTTCGAATGTACGTGCAAAGTGAAATTCTAAAGATTGACGACTTTTGGGGTACCTGGATTGGCATAATGAAAAGGGGAAGCTTGTGGTTTTCGGTTGACCTAAGCCCGTTTGATTACACGAATTGGTTCTATGGTTATCCTCAAACGACAGAAGTCGAATTGTGCGTTTTTCTAGAAACGCATGTCAGCCTCGTAAATAATTCAGCGGATTTTGGAAAAATGGTGACAAGATTCTGCTCATCAGAACTGAATTATATGTGTCAAATGAGTCAGTTGGATGCCGCCCGGATTGTCTATCTGCCGTAAAATTTGCTTAGAGCAAACTCGAATTTTTGTTAATACATTCTATGATTGACTTGTACGAGTATTCTACGGGTTTAACAAAAAAATAAATGATATTTTCTAACCACGAAATTGTGTTCACGTTTCAATGTCAAAGATGACGGTTTATAGTAGTCCCATATAGCTATCCACATCTTTGATCAGTTTCACGGGTTTGCTTAGCCAAAGGATTTCAACATCCCACTAAATGTTGGACCAAATCTAAAAATTTAAACGGACTTTACAAAGCAAACATGTTCAGTGTTTGGTCGAAGACATTTACGGGGTTTCTTGTCATTGCAACAGCGCTGATAGTAATTAAAACTGAAACTATGATTTGGCGTGATGAGACATTAAGGTAAACTCTAATGATAAACCGAAATGGCCTTTCCAAATTGGTGGGGTATTCCACAAATTAAAGTATGAGTTGAAGAAAAGTAATTAAAGTCGGCTGATAGTGGTAGGAAAAATAATTCTTGTGGAACCGTGGGTGGACCTTCTCGCATTTTGCTGAAGAAGCACAAATTACGTTCGCATACTATTGATACGTGATGATGGCCAACTAACTAAAACATGGCTAACTAAACTGACTGAATGTTTTTTTTGGTGGTCGGACTGAGGTCAGAGGTTGATGGAGATACTTAGAGAAGATTTAGGTGTCTTTTGGAAAGTAAAAAAGGTAGTATGGAATAGATTTTAAATGAAATATCTGTTTGACTTGATTTGTGTGTGCATGTGTCACTTTGTCACTCCTATTCTCAGCGTTGTCGGCAAGAGCACGATGCAGCAGTTGTGAAAATTATGCAGCCGCTAAAGATTTCTGAGTTTCTAATTATCTCCGTCAATATTTCTAACCCGCAGATGAGCCGAGCCAGTGGATAAAGACGCCCCAGAGGAGCCGCAAGACATTAAAGGAGGATCCGTCAAATTGGAACCAGTTACCATCAAGAAGGAAGTGGTAATAAATGGATCATAGCTATTCCTCGACTCATCCTTATTTGATGGCGATAAAGGTGATGAATTTCAATGGTTAGGCAGATTACCAGACGCCGGCTTCAACTTCAGCAGCTGCAAATAAGAAATTTGTCGATGAAGAAATGAGCGGTTTTAGGGCCGGATGCCGACATTCCTTTGGGGGTAAATAAAAGGCCAGTATTGAAATTGAGCAATTGGGTGGTTTGAACTCATTTAATGTTCATCAAGCAACCACGCTGGACTTCATCGGATTCGCATTGACGTGAAAGATTAACAGGTCATTGAGAGATTGCAGCACAATATTATTACGTTGGGGATGACTGACAAGCTCAAATAACAATACGAATTTATGCTTTTTCGCACAAAACTGACTACTGAACCATAATGGGTTTGAAATAGTAGCATTCAAAGACAAAGTACGTTGATATGCACTTGATTGACAATCTCATCGGTAGACGTATATTTTGTCTGCTCTAAATGTTGTTAGGTTTTACGTGAATAATAAGAACACAAGCACATACTATACGAGTGTGAGTTCAGTTTGCGTACGCGTTTGCTGGAGTTGTCATTGTCGGCGTGGTATATTATTGTTGTGTACGATGTTTGTGTTGCGCGATTTTGCCTGCCTTTTTGATTGCCATTTACTTCTACCTTGAGGAGAGCTGTTAACTAACCACGGTGATATCGACTTTTGCGTTCCGAACTATAAACATTTAGAGCAAAAATGGATGCGGAAATTGTCAAGTTATAATTGCTGAACTAACTGTTACTGTTATGTTTACCTGTAATGGAAGTTCTTAATATTGCCATTCTTCAGGTGGCTGATCCATACAGACAACGTCAAGGCCAACAGACAACAGTTGCACAAAAGAATTTTGGTATGGTCGAGCGGAATAAAATTCTGTCTAAGCCTATATAATCCACAAATTTGCTATTAATTACGCCCTCAACATCTAACTTTCCATTGTGATCATCACTCAATTGGGAGAATTTCAGAGGAGGTCGATAAAATTTAGTAGGTACATATTGTACTTGTACTCGCTAAAGTATTAGTTTTAGGTTTTAGGGCCAGGGAGATATTTCAAACGCATCATACATCTGCATGTGATCTGGTCAAAATTCTTTATAATGCCATGCAATGATGCAATCAACATTCACCACCATGCGCTTATTCAAGTCAAAATTTTGTGAAGTTAAAAAATTGAAAATAAATTCTAAATTTGGGACACAAATTGATTAATTCAAAATAAATTATTAAACCGGGCGCCGCTCCGAGCTGCAAATTGTTCTGCTGGTGGGTGCGGTGGGCGTGGAATTGTGCACACCAAGGAGGGGCAGACAAAGAAGCGTTGCCAAGTGCGCCAGCGCGAGCGGTAACATTTGATGCACGTACAACTCAACCCATTCAGAACGCCGCTGCCGCGTCGCGTCGTCTTCAGTTAGCAACCGACGTCGGTCGGATTCGCTCAATTTTTCTTAAGTTTAGATGTAGATACATCACTTTCAAGTAACATAATATTTGCCTCAAAATTTTCTCTGCTATTTTCAATTGGCGTTTAGAATACGGTAAGAGAATCTTTTTGCAAAGTAGCAATAGAATCTTTTTAGTTACGACTTACGACGACAGGTATACAGTCCAGTGCATAATTATCTGTTTGTTACATTAATAGCCATTCACAGTCAAAATTTCAAGCACCAAACCAATACAAAGAATGAACAATAATCAAACTCAAGTCAAGCCAGCCGTGGTCGATGCCGACTGCCCTCAGCATCCGGAACGCGTAGACACAGAGATCCTCCTCATGCGTATCCCACGTGTTCCAACAGTCACACCAACCGTGTCCGGATCTGTATCTCAAGGGAAAAAGTCACACATGAAGCGAGCCAACACTGAAAAGTTTTTGACGCCAAAAGTACTAGAATTAAATCCTGTTGTGTTATTTAATGCTATATTAATCCTGGCCATTATTTTACAATAGAGTCCGTATGATCCATTTGCTCGTGTAAAACCATCTCTTCCAGGCTCACAATCACCGACTGTCGAATTGGTTAACAAATACTTTAATTCTGTGCCGACTCCATCGACGGGTTTCAGGGCGAGGGGTGGCCGCGGAAGTGCTCTGAACTCAGCTGTTCAACCAATCATCCCACCACCACCGGATCCGAAGCGAATTTATGGAATTGGAAGATCATCAAGTCATTGTTTCCAACAGCAGTATCCTTCAACTTCCCCAAGTGCGCTGCAGGAGTCAAAGATCAATCTCGTCGCTGTCAAACCTTCGACTGCTAAGACTCATACTGCTGTGGTCAAGAAAAAGCCGGAGGCTGTGACGAAGGTTCCTGTAAAGCCAAGACCCCTTTCTCCAGTGAGTTAAGTTTGAATTCATTTCAAATTTGAACATTCGTTAACTTTATTCAAAAATGTGTAATGTTAATTGCGTTTAGCTGAGAGTTTTGCCTGTCAGCCGTTTTGGTTTTGGGCCTACCGTTCTGGCCGTTAACGGGAGTGATGCTAATGTTGAGCCACGTCATCCGGTAATGAAAGCAGGGCGACGACAAGAGGACGAGTTTTTAATGCAAGCTATGGAGGAAAACGCTCAGAATAATAATTCTTGCCTCAAGTCGGCCGCAGAAGGCTTCTTGAAAAAGGTTGAATTCAATCGCATAAGCAATGTAATATGTAACAACCGATGTAATTGTGTACAACAAATATAGAAT
Organism: Orthonychiurus folsomi; assembly: GCA_036851895.1. Taxonomy (NCBI): domain Eukaryota; kingdom Metazoa; phylum Arthropoda; class Collembola; order Poduromorpha; family Onychiuridae; genus Orthonychiurus; species Orthonychiurus folsomi. Next base: position 21,448 of record JAAXYW010000030.1, on the reverse strand, counting down.
CTTCCAACCCCCGTCCCAAATGTAATGCCTACTGAGGTGAGTGTTTTCGCCACTGCGGTCAAGTACATGTTTAACGGATCTGAACTTCCTCCGAAAAACGAGAAAGGTGGGCTGCATAGGCGTCATTGTCTTTTGTCGTATCAAAAATGCCAAACTTTGTTTTTTAACCCGTTTTGTCTTTCTTTCAAATTTCACTTATACAGCCGTCCAGACGAAGAATGGGCACATTGAGAAATTCGTAACCGCGCAGACCAGTACAAGTCAAGATGGACTAGAACTATCACTTGCTTGGAAGAATACTTCAAAAGCTGCATACAGATCGGCTTCTTCTGGTAGTTCAGATGTCACTATTAATTATTAGAAATATCTTTGATTACTGCTTTACACAATTATAATTCTAAACTATAACGGCATTGCCTACTGTATATGTTTAGAATCCGAAACGTCCATTCTGAAGTGCCCTACAAAGGTTAAGGCCCAAGTTCATCTTCCAGCCCAATGTAATGAAAGTGTTCCAATGGATAAAGAATATCGTATTGAAGAGGAGCCATCCAAAATTCGTCACAGTGTAGCAAGTCGTCCGAAAACGGCCCGCACACCTTGTTCAACCACTCCTCGCGGTTTTAGTATTGAAAATGCTTCTATGAACACAATGTTGAGTACACTCAGTTTGCCAGATAAGAAACGGAGTGCAGATAGTTTGGACCCGGAGCTTACTCGTGATTGCGCCACGTATGAAGCAAATTAAAACATTCTAGACGATGAATGCTAAAAGTACTTGTTTCAATAATTGTAGGCTCAGGGTGAATAATTTGGAGGATTCCATGGGCTATGAGGATATCAAGGCTTTGTTTCCAAAATGCTGCTCCATCACCTATCCAATGTATGATCGAAGTGGACCGGAAATTTTGAAACCTATTCGTTATTGCTTCGTTCTCTTCAACGACTCGGAAGATGCACACACAGCTTTTCAGAAAATGGATGGCTACGAATTGCGCGGAGACCACGCGATGGCTCTTGACATTGAATTCCGCCAATATATTTCCTAATTGAAACGCTAACACCTCCGACCACAACGCAAGATATTTTTAATTAACTAGTCCAAATTATAATCTGTGAAAAATGGGAGACTGACCTGTGATACTATGAGCATGAATAACATGATAACATTGTTGGAGAAAGAATCGGAATAAATGTGATAAATGTTCAAAGGACTCTGCATGCAAAAGGAAGGCTAAGATTAGGTTGACTTTTACATGCGAACCCCGATTAATTAATGAAGTTCACAACCATGTCTTTGTGGAAAGTATCATATTTTATTTTATTTGTAAGAAAGCGAACCGCTCATAAGTTTGATAGCATCTGTTGTAGTCTGCCAAAATTTGTGAAGAAAATATTACTGAGAAGTTAGTAATAGGTATAGGTAATTCAATTAAAGTAGATGATGATAACCGAATACATGAAATTGGTGGGATCATTGAACCATGTCAATACAAAGGTCATAATCATTTAATCTTAACAATACACGCATGTGACCAAAGGATGTTCAGTGTTCCAGACATTCACTTCTTGTAGTAGTTGCAGTTGATATAAGGACTGGGTGGCACGTTCTGGTGGTAGTATGGTGATGGCATTGACGGAGGGTTTAATGGGCTCGGGCTGTTCACATTTGAAACCGGTGTCGTCAAGATTGAGTGCTCATAAGCTGGAATAGGTCTGTTTGGAGGAGTAGTAGTAACGGGAGTTCCAAATGAAGGTTGAACAGTATTTTGTGGTGTCGAGAACCCAGGCTGATGATTAAATCCTGTTGCACTCGTGTTTTGTGGTCTTGGAGTCAAAAACTGCGATTGCTGACGAAATCCGGTTGAATTATGTTGAGCCAAGAGACTGGGTTGCTGAAATCCTGATGTATTTGAACTATGTTGAGCCAAGAAGCTGGGTTGAAATCCTGATGTATTTGAACCATGTGGAGCCAAAAAAGTGGATTGTTGAAATCCTGACGTATTTGAAGTTTGTGCAGTCGAAAAACCACAATGTTGGCCAGATCCCGTGGCGGATGCAAAAGCAGACTGGCTATACGGCGGAGCTAGGACCTCTGTAGGCATGTTGTGGAGACCTGAACCAAAACTGCTCCGATGTTCCGGGATTGCCAGTTTCATACGTTTTCTCATATCGAAGAGTTCAGAGGATGGTGCAGCTTCCTTTCCTAAGGAAAGATATGGGTGTGGTGTCCCTGCTCTTTTCAAACCTTCCCTGGTTCGGATGAACGGACTTTCCGGGAGTTCTTCCGGTTGCTTTACTCGCATTGCAAATCCGTGATCTTTATGATGGTCCGTTTTGCCGTAAACCAATGCTGGAACTTTAAAGTCCAATTGTTGTCCATGCCCACTGCATGTACTGGCGCTACCAGTGGCCGAATCCTGATAGCCATGAGGAAGGGACGGAGCAGGAGATGAATAAGGCCCATCTGCGAAACAAAATAGTAGAGAATATCAAAAATATTGCTTGGTGATTATGTAGATCTTGAACTTGAAATAGTTCGTACAGCTATGAATTGTACAGTACAGACACAGAGGGAATATATAATTTCGTGGTTCTAGTTCGTGTAAGTGGCAATTTAATGCGAATTGGTGTTAGACTAACTACTATTTCTATTTTAGCTGAAACTAAGATGAATTGCAATGCTTACATTTATCTTCGTACTTCTGAAGCTGCATGGTGAGCTCTTGATTTGTCTGCTTGAGTTGCATGACATCCTCCACCGCTGCTTGAACAATCGCAGTTCTCGGAATCTGAATATTTAGTTAAGATAGAATCTTAACAATTCAATATTCTTAGTTTTCTAACTGTCAAATGTACAGTATAAATTACTTACTCTGTTTGAAGGTGTGGCTTGAAGGGATGGAAGCTCATGCTTCAGTAGCTCCAAATGTTGAGTTAATTCGTGCCTCATTTCTTTCCCACGCTGTTTCTCTCGCTCGCGCTTTTGCTAAAATTAATTAAAACCAATGTTAACGAAAACCGATCAGTAATCAATATTAGTAATAGTAATAGTTTGATATATGTAAAAGTGACGAAATTATACTACGACTGAAGAAGAATGATAAAAAAGCTCGGGTAAAGAGATGTTAAATTTCAGCGGGTAAGAGCTCTGTGTTCAATTTTCAATGAGAGAATGTTAAAAGAAAAGGCAAAATATAAAGCATTGTTACCCACCGAGTAAGTCTCCGATGGAAATACAAACTCCTCCAGCTTGATTGCGTAATTAATAAAATTTATTGACTAAAATTATTTGGTAATGATTTCTTGATGTGTATAATGCAATTTCACAAACCACTGTGTTATCCAGATGAAAGCCAGGTTCCGACTACTGGTCTCAGGATATTTCGATATCATCAAATGCTCAAAAGTAAGCCATTCGTGTTCCGTAGGAAATTTTTTCAATTTTCATTGAAACTTGTACAATTCCGAACTCAAGTAAATCGAGTAGGAATGGAGTTTTGGTTCATCATATTCATACAAAGCCAAGTGCATCCTCCGTCTCCGTCGCATCTCGAATTCCAAAGGGATTAAGTCCCTTTTGTTGTTCTTTCAAGTTCAGGCGGTGGTGGTGCGGTGTTGAATAGATGAAATTCCGATGGAGTTAAAACCAACATGATTTTGGTATATTCATTTGTTTGAGAAAACGAACACAAAACGGATGTTCGCATCAGCAGAAGACGTACAAGGTGTTGTGTAATGTAAGTTTTATTGTGCGATATAGATTGAATGTACATGTGCGTTGCGTTAGTTGTCTCAAGCAAAGTTTTTAGATCGATTCTAGCTAAAGATCAAGCATTAACATTTTTCAGCTGCTGATATCCTATTGTATGCAGAGGTCAAGTAACTTCCCGATAAATTAAATACGAAAGCTTCGTTTTCGATAATGACGTTCAAATTTCAAGGCAAACACAATATCCACAATCCATGTATAAACTTCCTTTCCAAATTACTGATGCCGGAAAGGGTCAATTAAATTAGCATAATGTTGCATGGAACGATGGGAATGGGATAATGCTTCCTTTGCGATGCGCGATCGGCCTTGCGCGTTTGCCTGAACGAGTTGTTGGTTGGTATGCGTTATACATTTATCTCCTTCCCAATGATAATGAAATCTTTATCAGCTTACTTGTGGTCGTGGTGAGTCTGATAAATCTACAACTGGAACAAATTATTATTGCCTTTAAGCTTCCAAGCAGAAATTTGTATGAGCTGGCAACTGGCATAAAGTGTCTCCAATAATGCAACAAAAACTCATGCAATAACCTTCTGACACTGATGATGTCAATTACTTTTACTTACGGATTAATTTACATACTAGACGAGCCTGACCGATCAAGGTCACGCCCAGAATTACTTATTAGGGAAAATACAGCGTTCGTGTACTTTTAACTAACTCCTTGCCCAAGCGGGCGGCGAGCGATTAAATGGTTTAATGTGAGTGCCACTTTGTGTTAACTCCTTAAATCAAATGTATCAAAACCTGGCGTTATCCAGCAAACAGTTAAATTGTAAGACTTGCACACACACACACACTAATTTCTTAACTTGCGTTGTTTCCTTGTAGTTTTCCTGCAATCATGTGAAGCAGACTAAACTAAAAGATATGATTGTATTATTGCTGTTGCATTTCCATGCTGGCTAACATATTAAGTATGTCCCTTGTAATATGTTGTCTCCAATAATTCAAACTCCGATTACAGTCACCATTGATGTAGTTAGAGCAAAATGTTAATCCGTTACACCTCAAAACGCAATGTGCCAAATGCCAAATGCCATGTCGTCGTCGCGTCGCCGTCAGGTCACATTCTATTTTCTTAAAATTAATTTTCTTAATTATGCAGCCAATCGGGATTTGAATTCAAAGTACTTTCATTCTATTTTGTAATAATCGTTTTTACCCTGGCCATCGCTTCATCTCCCAGGCACTTTAAACGTGCAACCAAACAATCCAGCTGCATTTTGGTATATAAGTTTACATAGCGCTTGGTTGCCAATTCGATTTTGTGTTCATTCAATTTTCAATATCCTAATACATTTATTTTCCGAATTCTGCATGATGTAATCCTTTTCCAACCAATTGAACTCACTGTGTCAAAATGAGCTTACTTTCGATTATCCTTGATGTAAGTAATCATTTCAGTCATACAGATATCAGTGCGGTGCGTGCGGTGGTGGGGCGCGGTGGTGGATGGGCATGGGGTTTACAATTTGCAATACATTTGCGTTTCCTGCAAAATCCCATGGGCTCGTTCACATATTATGTAGGATTTATATGAGGCAGGGCACGGACAATTGTCTGGTTGTCTGGTGCCGATTAAGGTTTTCCCACAAGGATTTTGTTTATCCCATACAATGTAATGCTTTTCATAGGGGAGATTCCAATCCGGGTGAATAATATGTGAACGAACCCAGCGTAAGGTCCGTCCGTGAGTATGTGGCGTTGCCACATGCCCAAAATTGTGACTCACACTCCCAATGATTTCCGAGTATAACTTCATGCGCATCCACGCTGACGGTTTCACAAAATTCCACCTCCGTTCCGTGTGCACGAATTCTAGTCGGGTTAGTCTAGGAGGGACATTATACAATGCATGTCCCTCCTAACGTTATTAAAAATCATGCCAATTCATTTTAACTATAATGTTCAGCCCATCCCCGTTTTCTTCTTCGTTTTTTGGCTTGGTGTCTGGGCCCTGCATATCATCGCATTCGTATGGAGGTGAGTACTCACATTTTTTTAAATTACCGGATTTCTCGAATTAGAATTGGGTGTATTGATTCGGTTGAAAATTTTGGGAGTGCCCATTACTCGTATTTTTAACTGTAGGTTTTCAATAAGGTAGAACCCAAAGAATTTGCAGAGTGAGTTTTGTATGTACGTAGGTAATCACGGTATTTTAATCCAGCTACTTCCGGGAGAATTTTGGTATATACCTTGTGATCAGCATCATTGACTAGAGAGAGACGTGTGCTCTACATTTTATATTGTACTATTACGTTTAAATGTAAACATTTAGTAGGATCGTGTGTGCTTATATTTATTCTAGCATAGTTTAATTAGTGAGAACATGAGGCAAAGTTGTAATGTTATGTAGTTTCTAGTACTTAATCAATTCTTTATTTTTTACAGTCATTACAAACTGCACAGGAAGCTAAATTTTCCGTTGGACCCCGAAGCACCCATTCCTGGAGTTTCAATAATCAAGCCTTTGGTAGGAGTAGATCCAAATTTAGAATCAAATTTGGAAACTTTCTTCACAATGAACTACCCGACGGTAAATTTGAATATTAACTTGAAGTCAGTCAGCCGGGTTATTACCTTTAACTTACAATTATTACAGTATGAACTGCTGTTTTGCGTTCAAGAGAAAAACGACCCAGCAATTGCAGTGGTCAATGTTCTAATTGAGAAATACCCACGCGTGGACGCCACTATATTTCTTGGTAAGTAGTTTAGTAAGGCTTGGCATTTGCTGTCAATAAATATCAGCATCAAATTTGATAAAAGTTTAGCTGCTAACTGGTTTGATTATTACTTATGCGTCATATCTGTTTGTGTGACTTAACTTTGCTTTGCACATATTTATCTTTTTAAACAAAAAGTAGCAGCACAATGAATTTGCTGCTTTGATACAGGCTAAGCCTCTTTTAACATTTATTTTATCAAATGTCTTTTTTTTCATTTAAATTTCATTTATTAACTAAATTACTTCCATAGGTGGGGAGAATACTGGGATCAATCCAAAAATCAACAATATGCAGCCCGGTTATGCAGCTGCCAAGTTCGAACTTATTCTCATCTCTGACAGTGGAATAAGAAGTAAGTATTTAGCGCTAAATGTTTTACATGTACAAGTATTGTCATTGTAATAAGAAATACGAAGTGACTCGAGATGTAATGAACTATTTTTCGCAGTGAAAGACGATACTCTACTCGATATGGTGTCATTGCATGAGTGAAAAAGTAGGCCTTGTGCACCAAATGCCTTTCACATGTGACAGACCTGGGTTTCCCTCAATTTTGGAGAAGGTGAGCTATCCATCTTTCATTTTGCCCAGTAACCAAATAATTGCTAACGCTAGTAATCGCACACTAGTGCATTTATTGGTAATAATTGCATTGACAGGGCAGTCGAGTGAGTCTGTCAAGTTAAACACGTGTATTTATTATTCCGTCATCAGGGAAGCCACGTTTAATGTTAGGCAGGAAGTTTGCAGTTCATTTCCTGTGCGAAACTGGTGAGTACAGGAACTCGGAAGGGACTCGACTGTAANAGGAAGTTTGCAGTTCATTTCCTGTGCGAAACTGGTGAGTACAGGAACTCGGAAGGGACTCGACTGTAACAGATAACTGCCCGCAGTGCAATTTACATGTTAGCTAGTGATACTATTTCCTTTCCATTAGTCATTCATGCGAAGAGTAGTGGGAAACACCTGACTCAGAACTCATGGGTCTACATTCTGCATAGAAGCTTCCGAAATGCTAAATAATGCAAAGTCAGAATGGTCAGCTTTTCTAATCAAATTTTTCATCCGAAAAGAAGTCATGACTTGACTACTCTCCACTTTGCATGTTTTTTAAGAGGCCCGAATAGTGGCAAGTTGATTCTGAATCTGGATATTTGCACGGGAATTTGCATTGTATTGCTTTTTAGCACTGCGGTTATGCATATTTTTTATTTAGCAATTTTGTTACCTCACTGTTTGAGTTGCGTTTGAGTTGCATTGAATTTAGCACAGCTTATGCAGCAATAGGAAAGTACCATATAATTTTAGGCTTTGGTGGAGCTGACTCATGCTAGGTTTTGCCAATGTGGATTAATTAATTAGATCACACATAGTTCCACAGCTACGGGAGTGTCATTGGTATTTATAGACTTGCATTACGCTTAATTACTGACTAGCGATTAGCCAATTCATCTCTTCTTAATATGTGATTAGGGTGTGAGATGGTAAATCCACAAACGTGTGGCTTCGAAAGTTTCTTGCCTCTCTTTAGGCACCTGACTAATCTATTGTGAATTTATGTACAACAAAACAGCCTAGATTCCGGCAATAAATTGACTTTTTGTGTTTGTTTCACGCAGGTGTACTTCGGAACTTCCCATGCCCGTATTTATTTAGCAGCAGACTGTATAGGAGTAAATTGCCCAACTGGGATGTCTTCACTTGTGCGGAAAGAACTGCTCGATGATGTGAGTTTGTAAATATTTATGAATCAAACGTTTTACTTTAGGGCTACGGATGATTCTGTACCCCTTTTATTTGCGCGTGATGCGACTTTTTTGTGGGGGTTGGAGCCTTTGACGTAGATGTTGATCATGGATTTTCATTTATTTTTGCAATATTTTATCAAGCACGACTGATTTGAATGAATTAATCTGCTTTGGATGGAAGGTTACATGATGTCTTTGACGTTCAAAAGATCCCAATGCACTTAATGGATTCAGCAATGACGAATTATATCTTTGCGTAATATTATTATCAAAAGCTAATTTTAACTTTTAATGTTAGTTTTGTTGAGTTTCTGATTGTTTGTCTGTTTCAATTGTCAGCAAATTTGCTAGCATTTATTGCATAGTGTGTCTCTCTTTGGGTTCCAGTGTGGTTATCCTAAATCAAATCCCCAATCTGCACAGACTCAGAGGCAATAGAGCAATTGTTTGAACTGATAATTTTCTGAACGTAAATGCAAGTGCAATTGAGGGATGCACTACAAAGTCAAACCACTTCAAAGCTACCAAGCATGCAAAGGCAGCTATGTATTTGCAAAGATGTCATTAAGTCATGTCGCTATACCATGGTCTAGTATTGACTTGATATTTCTTCCACTTGACTGGCATTGAATCGTGGGCAGTTTAATGAATGACATAAAGACATAATGACCCTTCCAAGTGAAATTTTTGCAGTTCTTGAGTGCTTAGGTAACGCGCATTTCAAATGCGGACTGTCACCTTGATCTGAAAAATAAATGCGGGAGGCAATGCATATCTAAGTTACGACTTGATTAGAAGCAGTGCCGAATTCGAATTGTATGCTGTACTGACTTGCTATTTCACCGAATTGTTTTACAGGCTGGAGGGATCAAAGCATTCGCTTGTTACCTAGCGGAAGACTACTTCTTTGCAAAATCGATTACCGATCGCGGTTGGAAATTATCCATATCTAGTCAGCCGGCTTGGCAAAACTCTGGCTTTTGTGATATTCCATCTTTTCAAGCCAGAATTTCCAGGTAAGGACAGTAAAGAAGTTGATTTATTCCCACTCACATCGATGCCCTTCACGTTGGCTTGTCACTCGGAAGGAAAGAAAGCAAATATTTGGCTCTGTAATGATGTCAATCTCTTGCAGTGACTGTATAAAGGCCAACGTGTTATTTTGGAGTAGTTGACTTTTGAAATGATATTTGTAAATGCAATTTAGTTCAAACTCCGCTGCATTCACCCATCTTCCATTAATGAAGCGATTTGATAAACATACTTAATTAACATTTCAGATGGGCCAAGTTGCGGTTTGCCATGGTTCCTCTTACCATGTTTTTAGAGCCTTTCGCCGAATGCATGCTTCTTGGAATTTGCGCTGCCTATGCCACTTGTGTACTCTTTGGATGGGACACCATAGTTGTCTTTCTGGTACATTTGCTCATGTGGTGCATCTTTGATTGGTTCTTGTTGCGATCTGTTCAAGTAAGTTGCCGTATGGCAGTGGCTTAAAGAGTGACTTGGTAGCATTGCAAATGTTTTTTTGTATTTCAGAATGGGAGCATGCCATTTACAAAATTTGAGTTCGTCTTGGGGTGGCTATTCCGGGAAGTCACGGCACCATTTTTATTCCTGCACGCTGTCTTTTCTCCGCAGATCCGATGGCGACAAGGATGCTATAGGTTAAAATGGGGTGGTCAAGTCGAAGAAGTTCTCCCAAAAATTTCTCTATGAATGTAATTTTAACTATGGCTTGATTTATAAGTGAATTAGTTAAATATTGTATACCTAGCACACATAGGTTAGATTTTTCTCTACGTATGACAATTGAAATATCCTGAAAGCGAAGAAGCTTCCTAATTGTGAAAACACTCCAAGGCCATTTATAAAAGTAATCAAATCTGATTAAGGACTTCCTATTCATATAATTAATTAAACATTAACCCATATTCAACACATTTTTCATGTTTTGTTATTGTTTTGTGAGTGTTGTTTTTTGTAAGTATATCAAGATTAGCTAAATGAATTATTTATTATTATGTGACCAATGTGTACAATTTTGCGAGGTCTCATTTTCCGGGGAAAAACTTGTCTATTATTGTTCATTGATGCATTTCATATAGCCAGAGGTCCAAGCTTGTGTATTATCACTTTCTTGTTATTTTTTGAAGAAAACTAGATGTAGAAAGGAACCCCTGAACTTGTATTATTTCGAAAACCTTGTGTTGTTTTGTTCGGATGTGTATCTCGATTGAACTGATCAGTGTGCTACTGCAACGGTTTTATGTCGGGGATTATTTTGATCTCAATCTAGTTCATGCTGTGCTATGCTAGTTGAACTAGGTAAAACAGTTATGTCTGGCTCTGGATAGCAGTTTTAAAATTATTGTTCATTGATTTTTGCTCTAACAAAAGATATTATTATGACTATGTAGTACCTGGCCAATCAGAAGAATAATTACAATAAAGGAGTCTATAACAATTGAAGAGAGATCAATGTTCATTTATTGTGGGAATATCAGTAATAATACATGTCGTGATCCAATATCAAACCAATTTGTTTGTCAGTAGTTACAATTCACAAGTTTCGTACATTTCACTAGTTTGTAGTCGTACACCCACTCACTAGTTGAGGTAGTTGAATTTATGGAGATTAGGCAGATGAGTTAAATGTGATTTGGCGAAGAAGGAAGGGGTATTATTTTGGGGAGGCTGGTGGTGGCGAAGAGGGGGCAGCCGGAGCAGCGTCTCCGGACGTATCAGAAGCAACGATGGCTTCGCCGTGTTCAGGCACTGCTACTCCACTTGAGCTCTGCACATAAATTTAAAAATTCTTTGTTAGAATTTATCCCGGCTGCACTCACACATTTAATGTGAGATTATTTAATAAAATTCTGACTTACATTTCCCAAAACATCAGCAGCTGGGACTGCATCCACCTTATCCTTGTTGTCTTCTTCCGCCTTCTGGGCGTCCACGTCATCATCGAAGGCATCATTTTCGTGTTTGCAACACTTGACACCCATTCTTACTGCTGTTCAAAATATTTGATGAATCGGATAAGATGATTAGAAGATGTTGGACAAGTATGGATGGCTACACCTGCACGGGATCAGATGTGATGATTCTGCGGAGGAAAAATTAGTAAGGAAAATGAGCGAGATACGAATATGGGGAGCAGCGGGGAAACTGTTGTGAACTCTCGAACAGCGGCTGAAGGAGTGAAGCTGAGACAGTTCAGCGCAAGTTTATTAACCCCTAAGCTCCGCCCCATGCGTCGCCGGCCAGTCGGCCCGCCGCCGCACCCAACCCAGCATAGTGCAGCCAATGCACTAGCAGGCAGCAGAGGAACTTCAAATTTAAATTTTTGAATCTTTCGTGGCAGAGGGGTTTCAACGGTTAAATTTTTTTTTAAATTGCATGACAAATGAATTTGAATGGCCAAAATTTTGTATTTTTTGAATAAGCTGCGACGATGTTCAGATAACCATATGGTTTGCAGCTCATGCTAAAATGCAAGTAGAAGAGGAAACAAGAATTGATCCATGAATGAGTTTAAATTTCAATTTAATTATTTAAAAAAGCTAAGAAACTATCAACTGTTGTGTATCCATAATCCATAATATAATAATCAATTAGCATATTCGTATGTATGAATGCATTGGATTTTCACGCTAATAAAGAAACCAAACCAAACAAAACAAAACACATAAAAGGAAATCAAAACTGTGTGTTGAGAAGTTTTGCAGTACGCATACACAGTTTACTCATACATGACATAATGCTGTAACCCGCCACAAACACGCTACATACATTTGACGGTATAACATTGGATTGTTATATCATGTAAATTATCTCTTTATCCAGCCCAACGCTTCGGGACTAGCAGAGAGAACAGCTCACTTTCTGAATTTGAATTTTCAGAATAAAAAGCTCAGAACCTGGGACACGCACATGGGACGAATCTCGAATGATTTGGTAAGCCCAAAATTGCTCCATACACACCAAAGAATAATGTGATAGGATTGACCTCGGATGTTGAAATTGGTATGTATGCTGACTTGGAATGCTAGTAGTAATAAATTGGTCTGGAAGGCCTCATTAACCCACTTCTCATCATATGCATTTGCTCCTATCGAACATGTGGATAACTTTTACTTTCGGAAGTAGGAACCAAAGTTGGTGAATTTAAGTTCATGTTTAGGATTTAGTGAAGGAGAATGTAAATTTTGAGCGGATTAACACCTGTGAAAATCCAAATTGCCCATAATGAAGGCAAGGTCATAATCTTCCATCTGCTAACCATGTTCCGGGAGCGGCAATTCAATCCCCAAAATCCTTGCTTTTGGAATCGTATAAATAGCCAAACAAATATTTTTAACAATTAGTTTTGTTTCGGCATTCCATTGAAGATTAGCTAAAACATTGAGAAATGACCAACATGATGTTCGGTTTTGCTCTGGTCTACCTCGTAATATTGAACCACTGTAAGTTCTTTATATTTCTACAATGTTTAGCCATTTTCTATTAAGAAATATTTTGTCCGGGTTAAGCAATAAATGCAATTCATAGGTTTTGGAAATCCTGCCTTTTCGGAAGATAGTGAGGATTTCTCAAACTTTCCAGACATCAATGGCTTGGAAAGCGCACTCGATCCAGACTATTCTGGGTTCTTTATTGGAAATAATGTGGAAGGGATACTTAGTGATTTCAGAGAGCCCCGGGTTGTAAACGGTCGAAATGCCAGAAAAAATGAGTTTCCACATCAAGTGGCTATCTTGTTTAGAAATGGACCATATTTCACATTCACATGTGCCGGGTCCATTTACAATCGTAGATTCATATTGACGGCTGCTCATTGCCTGGAAGCAGAAAACGGAAGGAAGCTAGCGCCTGAAAGTTTAAGGGTTATAGCAGGACTCAATGAAGTAGGGCTTATAGTTCCTGCAAACTCTAAACTGCTAATCCCTGTCGCGAATGCTACAACTCACAATTTGTTTGACGGAAACCTGACACCTTTACTGTTGAACGACATTGGGTTTTTGGAATTAGCTGTGCCATTAAACTATTCAGCATCTGTTCGCAAAATACGTGTTGCGCAACCCACAGAAGGAATTACCTCAGGTAACTTTTTTATATCAGTAGTTTTAAGTTTTTTATAGCAATGCTCAATACTGATCACATATGTATGTGTTAATTGCATTAGGTGTAGCTGACCTAGCTGGCTGGGGTCGAACGGAAGTGCATCTACCAAGTGGTCAAGCGGTTAACGAGCAACCCTTGACGAATCCGTTGGTCCTGAGAACAGCTCGATTGAGGGTTGTCCCTCGACAAGTCTGCACTGTTCGGTACTTCATCATTATTCCGGACACACTGCTTTGTGTTGGAAGTGAAGGACTTCTTGACACACAAAGTGCTTGTTATGGAGATAGCGGTGGCCCACTGATTTGTCAAGGATCAAGTGGGCCATATCTGTGTGGAATTGTATCCATTGGGCCTGGATGTGGTTTGAGATTTACTCCAGCTTTCTATACGGATGTCAGCAAGTTTACAAACTGGATGACCCAAATCGCCGGACCACAATTAAAATAAAATAAAATGGGATACGGCTTTATTACTAGTTGTCTGATCGACATTTGAGTAGATTCACTTAATTTAATACATTAATACATACAAAAATTTTAAACAATAAAATATTTTTCTCAGAAGCAGTTTATATATGTCAAGTCTCATCAAGTTCGGAATACCCTATCACCATTCGTATAGGCTAGACTAACTAATATGAATAATGGTGACAATGATTATTTGTCAGAAAAATTAACTTGGACAAATTGACTGTACTTCGCAAATACAGTTAAAAAAATCGTCAAAATGTAGCATGATGATTGAAAAGAATGGTTGTAGACAACAATTTAGAATAATCGTTCTATGAATATAGGCACCAATGTCGGAATATTATAAATATTAACTTAAGTAAATGTAATTTGCAAAAAGAAAAGCAAAACTGTGCAAAAGAACTGACATACATCTATCATATTTATATTTCACTCTTCAATATCGATAAGATTATGATTGTTGTGGGAAATGACTTTTTCCTTGATTACGCGTCGCGCCGCACGTAGTAATTGAAGCATTGGGCCTTATAATATGAGGCTAAGAAATTGCATCCAGTAGTTGATTTTTACCAGGGAGACCTCACCATTCTCGGGACCGATACCACCAGCAGCTGAGTCCTGCCTCTGCAGGTTGTTCAAAAGCTTTTTTAACTACAATGCACCAGTTTTATTGAAAACTTTATACTGATATGTAATGCGGATAAAGCTCTATAGCTGTCAAATGTGTATATAGTTTAGTTATAGTTAACGTAAGAATGTATATCATCAATATTCATTGCAAGTGGTTTCTCTTTGTCCGAAGCACTTAAAAAAATCATCTTCTTTCCCCTCAATGCGCATTGGCACGCAATGCAAAAATCTTGAGCGAGCAAAAAACCTTTTTGCTTTCAATTCCTCGTTTTACACACAACTATATACTCACTCTATTATTGCATATTGACATTATTGACTTGGATTTTGAGGTCCCTTGTTATTTGTTAAAAGGGGAGTTTGGGGACCTCAAACATTCCAAGATTTAAACGCCGAACGAGCGTGGTGATCCACTGCTTTTTTTATTGCTTTACTTAGCGTGTTTGAAACCTCGGGAAGAGCTTACACAGTTGGCTGAAACCAATTACAAACCACTGTCGAACTGCCCCCCACAATGTTTATTTAGAAGAAAATTGGGTTTGCTTTGGATAAGCGTTCCGATTCGGAGGCGGTGGTGCGGTGGGGACGATGTTTGGTGAGAATTTGAACCTATTGAATAGTACATGATATTTGCTTTAACTCCTGTACACTCAAGTGTACAATCGTGTAATCTTAACCGACATCATCCAGTGAGGCTAGCATTGACATTAAAGACAAACATTGACCGTGAATAACTTCAACTTCCATTCAGACAGCAGTTGTTGAAGACAACCCGAAGTTGAGAGTAAACGTACTCAGCCAAAAGCCAGGAGATGATTTTTAATTAATTTGTCATCTGGACTAGAGCCGGCTCACTAACTGCCTGTAGGACTTACTACAACTCTCTACAACTAACTCTATATTTTGGTTTATTTTTGCAGTTGACGTGAACATCCTTTTGGAGTAGTTGGTGGGTGAAGTGGCCTGCAGGTCAACGCGTGAGATTGCATCATCCTTTCCTACGTTACAAACTCCCAATTCCACTCATTCACCACAAGCCAGTCAAACATACAACATATAAGAATTTTGAGTTCCACATTGCAAAATGCGTCAATAAATCGTTGCTTAAGTGCGCGTTCAACTTAACCAAAATGGGGTTCTAGCTACATCTACGCTACGAAAAACACCGCACACCCCGTGTGCTTCGCTACAAATTCATCATGGCGTAAGTTGTTTTTAAAATATTAAACATGACTCATGACCTGGGTCGGGAGAGCAAAATATGGCGCCCAATTTTCAGTGTATTCGTATTCTTGGTAGTTAAATGTGAGTTATACATAACATGACTAGAATGGCTATTAGTATTCTTTGGTTGAACTGGAAGGAAAGGTTTTAGCATTCAATTCTTGAAAGAGATTCTTGGAATTTCGGTCAGGAGTAGGAAGTGCTTTGGGGTTGCGCTGAATAACATGCAGTCAAGGGGTGTTAATAGCAATAATGTAATGATAATGCAGTTCGTATCTCATTTGTGGAAGTTAGAGCATAGAGGGAAATATTATGCTTAAGGCTTTAACTTTAACCACCCGCTCTCCCCTCTACAGTCTGCTGTAGCTGCATTGGTGTTGACGTTGTAGAGTAAATTTATGGAGTTACCAAAGCCTTATCAAGTTGCAGATGATGATTGGTTTTTAGTCGGTAGGATTCTCTGTCAAACATTATATGGGATGAGGTAGGATGACAATGACGTAGGATAATAAGTATTTGAATATTATTATTATTCCATCTAACCTACGTTCGTCATTCGCTTCATTATCTACTTGAGTGGGTTATCATGGTAAATAATATTTCCCGTCCCCAAATGAGGGAGATGAGGAGGAGGAGATGGACAGGATGTTGTTTCTGCACTGGCTTGGCAGTTGGAAGTATTGTATGTGCCTGGAAAAGTATAGAGCTCAGGAGGGACTAAAAACGCATTGACAATTCAGGGGTTTTTATTGGAGGAGTCAGATTTGTGCTATTGCATTTGTAGCAATAAATGATTTAAGAATGGGATAGAACCAAATGATTTTGCTTCATGCACCAATTAATATCAATTTTGATGCAATCCATTAAGCTATCGGTGATCATATTATTGTTCGCTGCTTGAGTTGGACATTGCCCGAGTTACGCGCCCTCGATGACCTCTTGGGCATCTGTAATTCATTATTACTGCGCAGTAGTATTTTTTTTTGTCATTGTTGGCATCATTCAGCAAGACTAGATGTCTCCTCTCTTTCGCGCCTTTCTATTTCCCTATTCACAGATCATGTGAATATATGACTATTAATTAAAAACCTCTTAAGAGAAACCTGGGCTAGACCAGCAAACTGGTATGTTCTGACTCTCTGAGGCGTTGTGGGAAGCAGTGAGCATTCTAATATTTCAAATAGTTTTCTCTACAAACTGGTTCCTGGTCCGAGGAATATGCTACTTTTTTTGTTTTTTTTCTGCAAAGGATGATCCTTGTCTACAATTTCACAATAATTTTCGGCTTTAATTCTTGCACAACCTTTCGGAGTTTATAAAAATGTAAGAAGAGCAACGATTTGTGAATTATCTAACCTTTAAGTTAGACAAAAAAATTAGAGTGCTTGAACATTCATTTGCAGTGCTCCAGGCTCCATCCATAAGATAGATTTGTAAAACGGGAATCCATCGCATATCTACTCTATCAGTTCGGTCAGCACATGAAAGCAGCTTTATTATGACAACTCTAATGCACAACTTCTCAAGTGTTGGTCATAAATTAATACCATAAGTGCATTGATTCTTGACATGGAAAGATGCTTATGAAATTGATAGGAAAATTGCATCAGCTCTTCAAATCGGAATTGTCTTACTGTTTTACATGTGAATGGCAACTTACTATTTACTGTTATCTAGCCAAACCCCTTCCTTACCCTTTCCACCCATCAAATAATTTCAAATCAAAACAATCCTTCCTTTATTTTAACCTTCCTCCGCGTTTTTTTATACTACTGAATGTGTTCACGTTTAGACTGGCTGTTGCTGTACCACCCGAGTCGCATTTTTAAGCACCAGTTTATTCATTCATTTAGGAGGTCGTGAAGGTTAACTTTAGCTTTGATATGAGCTTAAGTGCATTGTAGGCGCCAAACAGCCCGCGAACCATGGACAATTCTTTGGCTGCGAAGTTGCTAGGCTTGACGTTTTGACAGCAAACCCATTCTAGCTTCTTCAAAAATATGGCAGCACAAAATAAATTTGCAAACTTTCCTTTCGTTGATGAATGTTGCATGTTGTAGCGTCTGCCGCCATTATTACCGACCCAAGTATTTTGCAGTAGTCGTGGCATCAACATTTGCGTAATCCATCTCACATTGATAAATGAGTCAGCAGAGTCATAACTTACCTTTTTACGCTTCGATCTACTCCCACTATTCCGGTCATACGTTCGAAGACGACAGGCGATGACTCATGCATAGTAAAACTTATGGTTTTTACTCCTGCAAGTCACATACATACCGTAAATGACCGCTTAGAAGCCCCGGCCCTAATAAAAGCCCCGACCCTAATAGAAGCCCCGTCTGTGTGCGGATTCTGGGAATAGTAGCCCCTGCCCTAATAGAAGTCCATGCCCTATTAAAAGCCCCCTGTGTTTCTATGCCACACTCGCTCATTTGTATTCCGCGGGTATTTTGCACACAGAACACATCAACTGTAAGTTTGAAATTATTTATTAGAAGCCCCGCCCCTAATATAAGCCCCGTCCCTAATACAAGCCCCGCGTCGAGGTGTCGATTTTAAATAGAAGCCCGGGGCTTTTAAGCGGTTATTTACGGTATGCTCTAATTGTATGTAACTGAATACGCCAAATACAAAACTTACATTTAGCTAGCATCCGGAATGTATATATGCATTTTGCAATATTACTAATTAGCTGTAAAAATATGAATGTCGACTTACTTGACATCAGTTGAACCTGTTAAAGTTTTTGGACTCAACTACGTATCAAATGAGCAGTCTACGTGCCTGCCAACTCGCAGTTATGGCACATAGTTGTGATTATTTAGAAAAGCATATCATTCTCAGGCTTGATCGCACTTGCACTCTCATGAATGTATGGTTTTCTGGCGTGACTCCAGTGAAAAGAAGATTGTTAACCGCCTTCGAACATAATAAAGTGATGATGCACTAACTTTAATTTTATCTTTGATTAGGTCTCTACCTTCAATCATCCAGCTATACGCTCCAGAGAGCGAAATCGAAATTAACAACACCAGCTTGCGATCCAATCTGAACATTTTAATTCTATCAAGTAACGAATCAGAGTTACATTTTGAGAAAAATCAGGAACAATATCACCTACAACAATTCGAACAACAACATAGCCATGGATTCACCATTGGCTTATTCGCAGGTGAGTGTGCGCGGTTGCTTTTTCAATATTGAAGCTGAAACTGCAAATTCGATAGGCATATTTATTTTTAAGATGATGATAAATCTAGAATTGAAACCTTAATGATTCTTTTGTCAAAAGGATACTGAAAATGGAATTTAAATGGAAATTAGAATTTTCGTTACATATTTAAAGGTTAAATCATTTCTTTTCAATTTGATTTTTAGTTCGAGAGCTTCTTCTCGACTGCTGAGCTCAGCCCGCCCATTTCACCTGCCCCGTCATCACCTTCGCTTTACAGTTATGGCGGTGTTAGCCCTAACGCTGCCCAATCCGGAAAAGATGTTTTTAAAACTACGGGAAATGATTTTTTGGATGGGGGCAAACCAGAATTGGTATCAAATTTGCTCCTGGATCTCCAACACTTCGAATCTTCTCAGTACAAATCTGATGATGGTTAGTTTATTACTCACCTCAGTTTGCTTTTATAAATACAAATACTTAATGTGACATTTTATTCCTGTATTTAGATCTTGGCATAAATTGGAATGAAGAGTCTGTCAATTTGCAACTTTTCTCGGAACTTTCAGATCTTGATTATGTACCTCCTGCTACTCCTTCGTCACAAGAATTCACAAACCAAAACAGTATCCTGCAGCAACATGAATTCTTTAATACCATTTTCCCAATACCAACCAGCCTTATGCCCGAGCAACCCCAAATATCTTCAAAGGACTACAGTCAGCTTTCTGCCGAGTTTCAGGCTATTCTTGAGTCTCTTCCCGGGAATGAAGCCAGCGTGAATACTGATGCCTTTCAAGATATTATTGCAATCTCTGGCATTTCTGATCAGTATCCCGAGGCTCAATCCATTTCAAACTTTTCAGCTGAACAAACTGATACATCAAATGACAGTTCTGTATTTATGGACGTTGATTTGGCCTCGGAGGATTATTCAGACATAATTTGTTTGGATGACATCAACACCAACAGCTCCGGTGGAAACATTTACTATTCATCCCCATCTATTGTAACCGATGTTTCAGCGACTGTCTTTACTGACCAAGCTCTAGAAGAAAATTCTGACGCCGCGGAAAGGATTCTAGATGCTCTGCTTCTGGGAAATCTAACAGAGGCTCAGACCTACTTGCCAGGAATCCAAAATCTGCCGGAAGACAACACCTTGACTTTTTGTGCCGTCCAAGCTGTTACAGCTTCACCAAGCACTAACAACATAAAAAAACAGCGACCAATCAAACCAAAGCCAGAGAACAAGTAAGCGGAAAGCTGAGTAGCCAATTTAGTTGGTCCCCCTTTTGCATAATTACTCTTATTTAATTTTAATTCTTGAATTTTTAGACGATCCAAAGACACCGAAGGACGGCGCCGAGGCCGAGGAGAAATTGTTGATAAAAGAATTCGCAAAAAAGAACAGAACAAAACAGCAGCAACTCGCTACAGGCAGAAAAAGAAATTGGAAGCAGTTGTAACGACGGAAGTAGAAAAAACCATGCAACAAGAGAATGACGTTCTCCAGGCCCAGGCTAACGATTTGGCTAAGCAGATTTCAATTGTTAAACAACTAGTACGGGATATCATGGATGCTAAAAAAGTGACCAGGAGTGGCAGTATACGAGGTCGATTGTACTAAAATAAATTATCTTGATAGGGCATACTTTCTTTTAATGCTAAGGTGACATGGTGACAGGTGAAATAGATTAGTTGAGCTTCGCTACGTTGTAGTGCAAAAATGTTGGAATGTTTACTCTAAAAGTGTTGGATTGAATTACTTGTAATTGTCAACATGACAAGGCAACTTCTGGTTTGCCGTTGTTATTGTAATATGTAGAACCAATTCTCTCCGAAATTTATGAAGCACTGTTTTGTGTGGATACATTTTGTTCGGACTAGTGTTGGTTCTACTAATTTACAATCTACTATTTTTATATGTGTACCACCTGCTTTTTGATTTAAGTTGTTACGTGCAACTTGTGTTTTAAACATTTGAAAATTACAAACGCTTGTCAATTGGTTTCACCGCATAATAGTTAGAGTTAATTCGATTTAGATATTAAACGCCGAAAATTAATCTTTGGTTTTAATCAGCACTTCCTGTTGGTACTAGTTTTTATTTTATAGTTTTGAAAGTACTTTCAATTGGTCCTAAATTGTAATAAAATTAATTTTGAATTGGACAATTTGTTTACGCTTCTTGTCTGGTGATGATCAGTCAGATGGGCCGCATACGTTTCTAGTATTTTTTCTTTACTGAAGTGAATAATGCAAATCCAAGATTTACCTGGCAAAGCATTGAGATATGTCAGTCATCGCGAGTCACGGCGACAACAAAGACATTTCTATTTGACAGAAATCTTCGAAGAGCCTCAAGTTCAACTTAGCTTTTAGAGTTTAAGGGGGTCAAATGTTTGCTTAACTTACTCTTCGATAGCAGGGTACTTGAGTATAGGGGTAAGGACAATCCCCATCTCCGGCTCAAAACTCTCAATGACGCCCCGCACTCAATGGAAGTGACGTCAGTCTTTACCACTGCTATACCACTACTGCTTTGTTGCCCCTCTGCA
>JAAXYW010000029.1:0-84720 GCA_036851895.1 Orthonychiurus folsomi | reverse complement strand
GTCTTGGGTATAGTATTTTGTACTTGTATTTTGGTCTAGCTCGGAAAGTATTTTGTATTTTGAGATTAGAGTATTTTGCCCACCTATGGAGCACATGAACGAAAAACGAAACCAAGGCACGTGTCTAATGTAATTGAGAGTGCGGATTCTATGTGAGAAAGAGAAGATACTTCTCCCGTTTTCGTTTTGGGGGCCCGAATGGAACGAAATTGAAGAGTAAAAATTCTTAACCACTACTGGTTCAAACCAATCAATGTCATTGGCTTCGGTTTACTAAAACAATAACAGAGAGCAGAGATCGCGCAATGCCCTGGCTAGGAGACTTGGCAAGACTTGGAATGCAATGGACTCAGTTCCCTTGTACGTGTTTAGTAAAACCAATATGAGAAAGAATCACTAATTTCCACTAATATTAGAATCACTATATTCAAATATAAAATCCAATTGAAACATTACTGCTTTGAATGGAGTTAATCGCATTGTAAATATATTTATTTTTATCTCCAGAGGTATCCAAAGTTAGAAACCATCATTTTTCATACTTCATATGTACATGTTTCATAGTTTTGCACTCCTTCTTAACAATAAGTTAATTTTTACACAAAAACACATAATCACGATAGGTGCCACAGCACAAAATCACAAAGCTAGACCAACCAAAATGTGATTTTTGGGAGAAGCAGTTGCTGGAACTATTATCCGAAGCCAAGTCTGATAACACGCCTCATCGAAGGCTTTCAGACGATCCGTGTCCACAGCTCTCATAGACACTTTCCCTTGCCCGGTTTTTGCATGACCTTCCTCATGAGTTTGATCAGCAGAATGCGCCAAGACTAGATAATTCTCCAAAGTCAAGCCACTTGCTCTACGAAAACTTTCACTTCTAGGATAACATAAACCGGCATCACCAGAAGAGCGAATTCCTCCATAACAGCATGGACAAACGACAAAGGAAGCTCGGACCTTGACACATTTGCTGAGAATTAAATCCGTGGCAGAACCGCAAGCGTGGAGTCCAACGCCGATGTCAAATTGTCCGAGAAAACTTGTCAGGTTGCATTGAATGAATGACACATTTTCCAATTCCAGAGTTTCCACTCTGTCTTTAGCCCTTCGCAAAGATTCTTCTTTGTTTTCGACGAGGAAGACCTCACAGTTGGGAAAGAGATACGCAATTAGAATCCCCAAATGACCACCACCGGAGCAGAAATCAACAATTCGAAGGTTTTCGCTAGGAAGATTTTCCTCGGTGTATTTAGCATAGACAAACTTTACCATTTGTAACAAGTTAGCTAATTGTTGGTATTTCTTTTCCAGTCTCTTTTCGGGCAACTGACCACCGTCTGTGCCAGGCTGGGCGCATTTCGGGATTTTGGACCAGTCTAGTAATTCCTCAACATCATTCAGGCTCTTGCTATTGTCGTTTGGTTGAATTAATTCAATTCCAGCATTCGATAATTTCTATAAAAAAGGGCAATAGTAAGTATTTCAATACGGGAAAATCCCCAAATTAAATCACTCATACACACTAGTTCATACCTGCAAAGTCTCGTCAATATCTTCTTGTTTAGTAAATATTCTCAACTTCGGATTATACCTTGAAGTATCGCTGCTGTACAAACTTTCCTTTGCTACTTCTGGTAACTCCACCTCCAACGGGGAAATATGTAATTTAGGTTCTCCGGCTTCAGTAAACGGTTTCGCAAATCTGTTTCCATCAAGCGTTAGCACTAATCCAACGTCGTTGTAATTCTCGTAATGTGGGACAAGTCTTGGAGATGATAAATCAGATTTCGTCGACATCTCTGAGGTTGACGGGAGGCGAAGGCGTTTCATCCAAGCCAGAACGTTCGGTAAATGAAAATCAAAGACAGACTCTCCAAGCACAGACAAGGCCAAGTCAATACACGGAAATAAAATCAAGTCTGATAATCTCATCTCAACTCCTTCTGCAAAATCATGAGGAATTTGACCAACGGCTTCTTTGTAATTAACACGGCCTAGAATTTTGGTCTTGACTTCGGGGTCGGGTGAGCCACGCTCCCTTGGAACCTTTTCGTGGAGCCATTTGCTATAATTGTGAATCCTTACGGGTTTGATCAGGTGGTATTCAAATCGAACCAAATCTTCAGGAATGACAATCCTTTGTCCACCTTCATGAAGCGAATAGATGTCAGTCAAACTTCTCATCATTTTTCTCATTACGTCGAATTCGCAAAATTTCGTCCAAGTTGAAGATTCTGCACACGCTTGAAGGCAGCCACCCCTGAATCCAAGTAAATCCTCGAACTCCTTCCCCAGCTTTGAATTCTTAATAGAGACCAATTTAAAAAGAAATCGTAGAGTGGAGGAGAGTCCAGATATAATTGTACGATTACGGCGAGTAAAAGCCTCATCTTCTCCTAGAATCACAGAAGGGCGATCGCAAGACTTTACTAAACCTAAGTTATTCCCCAAGTCAATTTCATTATCTTCGTCAATTTCAGTCTTCGTTGAAAGAAGTTGAAACAATCTCCGCTTTTCGTTTTCCAAATCAACATTTACTCTCACAATTGACTCACTCGACGACTCCCTATCATCAGATTCCGAAACAATCAACATGTAAACATCGATCCATTCGCCAAACACAGCCTCAAAGTCAAAGCGAGAATACAGGATCTGCAGCACTACATGGGTTTCGGGACTCACTTGATATGTATGGACAGAACCGGATTCAGAAACTTGGATTTTGTACACATCCAGGAAAAGCTTTGGGTTTCTTCGTAATTCTCAAGTAGTATTCTTTGAGGCTTCCTAATTTGTAATTTTCATTTTTGGGTTTTGGCATTTTCAATCCCTTCTTGAACAGCTAAAATGAATGCCAAGCAATATGAATATTTTATTATAATAACACTTCCTTCCAATCGTGAATCACCCCCACATTAATATATTGTGAATGCGATATGGGTTATGTGATATTAATTTTAAAATACATACCGGTTGGTTGCGTGATTTGATTTAACTGCACAGTAACGTGTACCGTCCTGAATGTTATTGTAGGATAAATAAAAACTTGATCTCAGACAGCACTCAGTATCCACTCGCCAATCTCCTCTCAATTTGTTTTATAGCTTTCCGCTCAAGTTGACTCCGGCGAAGTTTGACAATCCCAAGTCCCAATACAGTGAACAGAAGCATGAGACTCTCAAAGATCAAAAACCGTCTTTTCTCCAGTCCAGCGATCCGAGAACAACTTGAAAGAAAAAATGTATTAAATTAGCTGGTCCGGAAAATCAAAGAAGATGGACAGTAATTAAATATGTCAACAATGTCCTCTAAGAAGTAAGAAATGAAATATGAATAAATGCCGTAAAATGGAATATTAATTGGTGGAGTCTTGCCTCTTGTGCTAAGCTCGTATGCGTTTTAGTATGTAGTCGTTATATTGCTTAACTATTCAAAAAAAGAAATCAATCAAAGTAACACTCCAGCATACTAAAATCATACCTTCCCACCAGGGTTGTTATCAAAGTAAAGTGTACTGCAGTAATGTTTATGCGTTGTACTAAGGATTAGAAAAATGCAAAATATTTATTTCAATGATTTAACAATAATTTCGCTTCAAGCACTCATTCTTAAAACGAGCATAAAAATCATTCATCGGAATATTACTGCATATTCAATCACCTAAAACCATAAGAGATAGTAATCGCCAATTAATTTAAAACTCATTTACCTTCGATAAGCCAATCCGGATTTGTTGCACTTGAGTGTTTCTTTGAGTCCTGTCCCAATACAAGCAAATGGGGTGCCACTGCTCAATTCAAATTCTGAAAATTAAACAAAGCATTGACATGTTTGAAAATATCAATAGTGCAAGCGCATGCCCCTCTGAATGTTTGAACTTCCATACTTACAAATACAAATATGGTGACTAAACACAAAAAAGCTCATAAACTCTTTAAATCTAGTTAACGCTAAGCTAACAGGCGGCTTAAGCAATAATACATTAGGCCATTTGGAAGAAAACAACAAATATCATTACTTGAACAAGCAGAACACTCTCTTTCTATTTGAAATTCTTCGGTCATCCAACAATATTTTGAAACATTTGAAGTCCCGTCGACAGGCTTTGCTGATTCTGGTGCTGGGGCAGGAATAACTTCTGAAGATTTTGTTGAAGTGGACTGCAGGGGGTGCGACTGTGTTGAATAATGATTACCGTTCGACAACTGAGTCCCTGAAAATAAAAATAAAATTAATTGTAAATAAGAAAATGACTAGCAGGTGACCTTCGCAGTAACAGTGCCTGCACCTATAAAATTAGTACTGCTGTCATAATTAAATTAAACGTCAAAAGCAAGCCTTACCTGCAGTCAGTGCCTCTTCCAGAATGAGAATGATAATAGTTAGGCTAAAAAACAAGAATAAACAAAATGATTAGTTTACTTGTCGTGTCAATTCAGCCAGTCAGATCAGTGACCTTGTTTTAAGTAAATTTTATACATGATTTTTAAATACTTTACATTCCCAAACCAATGATTGACAATATCATTCGACGTTTTGTACAAATTTCAATCATTTTTAATGCTGAAACACATGTCGCTTCCAAGGACTATTTCCAACCGCTTTGAATACGCCAACAGCTCGATTTAGAATTATAATTTATGGTTTCATTAATTACAAAATTGCAGTTCAATTACTTATACTTTTATTTGCCAGATGCAATGACTCATAACACAACACAACACCGCTCAACACCAGCTGCAAGTGAAATCAGTCACAAAAGTTTTCAAACTCCCTGCGATGTGAGCACATTGCGCACTGTTTAGTTGCGGAATGGTCTGGATTTCTGGATCGTCTGACGCAATTAGGAAATAGGAATTAGAAACTAAAAATTGATTGTAAACTGAAACTGAACAGTTAGAACTGAAACAAACCCATAGGATCGCAATGCATCACAAAAGGTTAATGTACTTCTGATCTTCCTAATAAATCCAATATGCTTAGGCTTGAAAAATCAGAACTTGGCGTGAAGCTTGTCGTTCATCGGAATCGTGCATTTTACCAAATCACCAATTATGACCACCCAGCTCAGCAAGTCAAAACTGCTATTATGCTTTCAATTAATAAATTCTCTTTACTACAAATAATTTAACATAAAAGGTCATACTTCACAGGTACATACTGCTCAGACCCGGCCGCGCCTCCCTGCTCTGCTTGTTGTGAAAAATTCACCAGTCATGTCAAATGCCGTAAAATTGCGATTGTAATGTGCAGTACTCTGCATCTAATCGGTCACTGTTAAAAGCCGTACGCACAAGCTTGCATAATTTTTAATTCAAATCAAAATACTTGATTAAAGCATGGAAAGATATCTTTTCTATTATTCGAATTTATCCTAGTGCTAACATGATACGATTACGGCAACGACTCGCATTATTTCTTTGGCTAGGCAGGCTGAGGCTAAGATAGTTTAGCCGATGCATGTTTTATATTGTCTACCTATACCTACCCCATATAATTCCTTAATTTATAGCTCCTCAAAAAATTACACAAAAAACTCATCTCATTTGCCTTTACAATTTATTTTTTCGGCCACCATCATCCTCATCCTCCCTGACCCTGGCCTGACCACGTCGCGTGGTCAACGGCCCCGAAAAGCCCACGGTCGACGCGACGGACGGAGGTTGCCATGCAATCCCATGTAAACTCCAATTCACCTTGCCCCACTTCCCCACTTACCCTGCTCTCCTTCCCCCTCCCTACCATTGAGTTTCACCATTGAGTTCCCCCTTGCAACTCCAACCCATCCAATCCCAACCCGGCCCCCATTTCCCCGCACACTTTTGAATCGGAGGTTATCAACACAAGAAATTTCTAATTTAACTTCACCCCTCTCCTTTTTCCTATGTGAAAGAGAGAGTTTTCTTCATCTTCCGAAGATTTTGACTTGACCCGGGCGGAAGTTTGACAGGCGGGAAGCAAGGACGAGGGTATTTGGAAGGACGGGGGAATTCTACCCGCGGTGAGTACACACTGGATTTTGTTCTGAACGATGACCTCTAAAACGTAGGTTAGGTACGCGCATATGTACTACGTACGCCCGTGGTACGTCGAATACGTGCGGGCCTTGGCGGAGTGTGATTTTCTCGCTTTCGTTTTTCAAATTCAAAATGTAAACATTGAAGGGATTTAAGGAAAGTCTGTTGACTGACTACTTGTTTAGAAACGCAGGGAATTTGTTTCGAGTTTAAATATTCCAAGGCTAGGATGGAGGATGGATTTTGGAAGGGAAAGGAGGACAGTGGATTAATACTTTTTGAGTCATGATGACGAATAGAGAAATTTGAGAAAACAATACAAACAGCGGTATTAGTTGTTTCGAATTAAATTAAATTTGGGGTTGCACGAATTAGCAGATGTAATCTCCTTAGCCATCTGTTTGAGAGAAAATAAAGTTCGGGCATGTTAAATTAACTGATTTTAATTACAAATACAAAACGTAAATGTTACTCGTTTGTCGCATGCGGAGGACACGCGGTATCATTGATAATATTGTTATTTGGTGCATTACAGTTCTTGAATACATGAGCGGCTCTCTTAATAGTTTACGACTTGTGATATAGTCTCAGGTATAGGCCGAACATCACATCCGTTCATACTGTTCAACTAGTTCACAGTACAACCAACAATGAGTTGAACTAGTGGAACCGAGGTTAGGAGGGTGTGTGCCAGAATTATCAACGTCGAATGTCAACAAAAATCACTTTAATTAGTTCAAACACTAAACACACAATTGGCCATGCTTATTCGGTTTCAGTAGGTAGCCTACACTACTGTGCTCCTCCCGACTCTCTAATTATGCTTGTAAAGTCTTGTAAAGTGCAATTACATTTTCTATCTCAAACCTCTTCATTCCTAGTGTGCTCATCTGTTGCGTTGGTGGGTTTAGCTTTATCCGTGGTTAGATTTGATATGATTTTAGATTAGTGGTCTATGTAGAATGTAGAGCTAGTTACGTTTTTATTTCCACACATTCGCATGTGCCAAGTAACCAGATATTAACTGTCTAGAAAATTGTTGCTGATCTAGTAGTTTTTGTACAGCGGGTCAAGGCTTCGCCTCAACCTTAATTTCAACTGGAGTGCAAACTACGTACTTAATTAAATTAAGGTGGTGAGATAGAGGTGAAAATACTAATGTGTAGACCAATTTGCTAATGAATAGGTTATAGGTTAACTCATTCCGATAGAAATATTACCAATTCCTAAATGCTATAATTTATTACTTAGGGTTCTTCAATTTAAAAAATCATTTCGTGGATGACGTGAACTGCTGCGGCGAGCCAAGAAGGTGTCCAGGATTCGGTAGGCTTTGGAGGACCAGACCAGGAACATAGTGTTATTTCATTGTCAAAATGTAAGCATTCAAAGTTTTATTTAACACTTTTCAGCCGGAATTCATTATAGTTGTGTTGTATTCTTGTATTAATACCGAATCTTAACAGATTATCAACACATCGCAAGGCCATGGCCGCTGCCGGTGGCCAAGGACAAGGTGGCGGGATTCTGGGTCAGCCTGGAAGAATACCAAGTCCACCAATACCTCCACCCATCCCTCAGTCAAATCAGAGCAACGGGACAAATAATGCCGGTCAAGACATCCCCACTCCCGTTGCAGAGAATTGGTGTTATACCCAAGTCAAAGTTGTGAAGTTCAGTTACATGTGGACGATCAACAACTTCTCATTCTGCCGGGAGGAAATGGGTGAAGTATTGAAATCCTCCACATTCTCAGCTGGAACAAATGATAAACTGAAGTGGTGTTTGCGAGTTAATCCTAAAGGGCTAGATGAGGAGTCAAAGGACTACTTGAGTTTATACTTGCTTCTCGTGTCTTGCAATAAGTCCGAGGTTCGCGCCAAATTCAAATTCAGCATTTTGAACGCCAAACGTGAGGAAACAAAGGCCATGGAGTCTCAGAGAGCCTACAGATTTGTTCAAGGGAAAGACTGGGGGTTTAAAAAATTCATTCGTCGAGACTTTCTTCTTGATGAAGCCAATGGTCTGTTACCAGATGACAAGTTAACAATATTTTGCGAAGTCAGTGTGGTTGCTGACAGTGTCAATATCTCGGGACAATCAAATGCAGTTCAGTTCAAAGTCCCAGAATGTAAGTTAAGTGAGGATTTGGGGGCCCTTTTTGAATCACAACGATTTTCGGATATAACATTGAATGCCAATGGAACCGAATTTCAAGCTCATAAGGGTAAGTATTATTAAGTGTAATATAGGATTCAGTACTCAGTTTGTTCATTTGTTTTATACTCAACATTCAATTTTATTTTATTACTTAAATTTAAACATCCCTGCTATAAAAGTATTATATATTAATTAATCAAAAAATTATCATTTATTTCAGCTGTATTAGCTGCGAGGAGCCCTGTCTTTGCTGCCATGTTTGAACATGAGATGGAAGAAAGGAAACACAATCGAGTAGAAATCACCGATGTGGAAACTGAAGTATTACGGGAGATGTTGAGGTTTATTTACACGGGGAAAAGTGCTAATTTAGATAAAATGCCGGATGATTTACTAGCTGCTGCTGACAAATATGCGTTGGATAGACTAAAGGTCATGTGTGAGGAGAGTTTATGCTCGGGTTTGAGTGTGGAGAATGCAGCTGATGTTCTCATTTTAGCGGATCTCCACTCCGCAGACCAATTAAAAGCCCAAGCAATTGATTTTATCAATATTCATGCCACGGAAGTAATGGAGACACTTGGCTGGAAATCAATGGTTCATTCTCATCCCCATCTGATTGCTGAAGCTTTCCGGGCATTAGCTACCCAACAAATTCCACCTATTGGCCCTCCTCGAAAACGAATTAAGCAGAATTAAGGCAGATCATGAATACATCCTAGGAACCGGTTCAATTTTTAAATAAGAAAAAATAATGTTTAATTGTAAGCGTTGCGTCGTAGAGAGCTCAGAAAAGTGAACTGTATTAGCATTTACAAATATAATATTACCGAGCTATTCGTTCATTTACAGCGCCACTAAATCCAAAGAGTTCATGATTTTGATCCTGTTGAGTTCTTTGTGTTGCATTGTGATGATAAGTTTTTAATGTTTCTTTTGTTTGTTCATATTTACCAAAATCAGCCAATAGTTTTCAAACTTTATTATAATGTGGCTAAATAGATTAGGAAATTTTTATTATAGGCAAAAATCCCGATACCTGGAGGCTGAAACTATGAACTGCATTTTGAAAACCAATGTCAATTTGTCCTTGCAATATACTTGTAAAGTGTAAATGAAAGCGGAATAAATACGGTTTTGTTGAATTAATAGCAGCATATGTTTCGTTTGCAACTTGACGTTCATTTCATTTTTCATGTTTAGCTTCTGAGAAAAACCTACTAATCTCAAACGACTGGATTGATTTTTTGTGTGTGGATGACTCAAGCAACGAAGCAACTCGAACCTTTTTCGAAATTTGCATACAAAACTCGGTTAAAAGAGTATCATAATCAGCCTGGATGATTTTCACTTTTCAAGTGTTATGTCAAAAAGAATGTTCAGGTCAATCACCGCCTCAGAAACATTATTGTTTTGTTGTGACCTCTCCATATATCCACACCAAAGGCTTCATCTTAATTTTATTAAATGATAGCGAGTTACCCTCTAATGCTGTTATGGACAAAAAATTTCAAAGCGAATTTTCTTGTGACGCACATTGAATTTTACTATAAGTAAGGCCTCGTTGGTCGAATAACTTGTTTACTAAGTTTATCGTCCGTTTCTTCCTTAATTAAGTGATGATTAAGATGACATCTCATTTCAACAACGTTCTTATCTCAGAAAACGCATGCTTCAAACTCTACTGAACTACTGAAGTCGTAGTCGTGAATATGTAAATAAAGCAAATGCTCCTATACTAGTTCCATTTTGGATTAATTTATTTCCCGATTTCGGAAACTGTTGTCAACATTTTTGAAAATACATATAAAATACACAAAAGGAAACTGAACTCGAGAAGTATTAGAAGTTAAAAACAAATATAATTAAAACACGGCACGTCTGACAATTTTTAAATCAATTTATCACAGACGTGATTGGATCAACTTCTTACGCAGCAGAATTATCTTCTCCTTAAAAAATAGCTCTAAATTATTTGCTAGTTTGTAGAACTCTGTCCTCTCTCCATTAAAGTACCGACAGTTATCAAAAATTTTAGTCACGTCGCCGACAAAGTCTCTCAATTTGCTGTAAACTTTCTCCGTTACACGGACTTCAACAGTTTGCAGATCTGGGCATGATTTTAGTCAACATCAGCATACATTTAATAAAAATAATAAAAATACTGCATTACTAATGTGGTTCTTACCCATGGGTTCTTTAATAACTTTGTAATAATTCGGAGCATCCTTGACATCAACTGGTTTGATGAAGGCCCAAGCAGATTTGTGCACTATCATTTGCTTAATTAGTTTTTGCAAGAGGATAAAGTCGTCCGAATTGAGGGGTTTCAAATTAGGTGCGTTCAATTCTGTGTTTGGGTCACAATTTGGGCATATGTACTCCGATATTTTTGCGGATTCAGACTGAAGAACACCAATGCAACGCCCATGAAACCAATCTTGACATTTGTCGCAGCAAATATAGAAGCTATGGACAAACAAATTGTATTTAGACCTTTAAGTGTTGTACACTTGCACAATTTGACGTTCACATAACAAATTGACTTACAGAGTGTCATCATATGGTTGCTTGCACAAGCAGTAAACTTTATCTTCTGCTTGACATTTATCACAAGTGTAATCTTCGGTCATGGCTCTCGAGACTCCGACGCATTCGCAGTGGTACCAATTTGTGCATTTGTAGCACAGAATATATGATCTTGAGTCGTCTCTTGGAGTATTACAGGTGCAACTCCATTTCGCATACTCCGAGTTTGTCTTACCCCTTGCTCGCTTTTTGCCAAAACCAAGATGTGATGTTGATTTTCGTTTCTGGAAATAATTTAACAATTACTAAGTACATCCAATTCCAATAATGGTGGCAAAATATTTTTACAATTACCACTCCTCTAGAAGATGTTTCCAGTAGCGCTTTGGATTTCTCTAGAGCCAGTTTCTCCTCCATTATTTCCTTCTGCCAGACGGGATAAAAACAATTAGAATTCCATTTTACTCTTATCAAATAAATAAACTTAACGCACCTGGATTTTGATTTTAAGGCTATTCTCCATATTGTTCCGCTTGTATTCAATTTCCTTTTTTAATGCTTCTCTGTTCTTGGTTAATGCTGCAAGCATTTTTGGTCGATTCATTTGTTGCAGTTTTAATGTCTTTTTGTTGGGTTTACTTGATTCAGTAAGAGGTTGATCAACATGAGGCTGCGATGTGAGGGATGCTATTGGGCAGTTCAAAATGATTAATTAGCACTTTTAAACTTAGTGATTAAATAGTGTTAAGGCCAGTGATAGCACTTACAATATGTCTGGCTTGGGTTATCCAACGACTTCTCCTTTGCAGACTTATTTTTCTTCCTATTCTTGGAAGCCTTTGCTTTAGTGTTTTGAATGACCGCATTAATGGACTCATCCACAGATGACAAAGAGTCATTTGGTTCAACAGAGTAGGAATCGGCGAGCTGTGTCTTCTCTGCCTCCAATGCAATCTGTTTCTTTAATTGAGTTTGGATTTGAAGCAATTCTTCTGGACTGA
This sequence comes from Orthonychiurus folsomi, assembly GCA_036851895.1. Taxonomy (NCBI): domain Eukaryota; kingdom Metazoa; phylum Arthropoda; class Collembola; order Poduromorpha; family Onychiuridae; genus Orthonychiurus; species Orthonychiurus folsomi. The sequence continues at coordinate 73,007 of JAAXYW010000029.1, read as the reverse complement.
ATTTGTTCCCACCTTGAATAACAATTCTGGAACCCGACGGAGTACCAAAATACTGCGCAGTAATCTTAGAATTTGTTGTACTGGTGGCAGTAGTTACGGGGGTAAACTGGGATGAAGATGCTGGTGAAGTTAGTAGTAATTGGGTTTGCCGAGTGGGAGCTGAAGTCACAACTGTTCCAGGAGTGACTTGTTGCCCGGAGATCTGGGTAGAGGACAGGAGTCCGGTGGAAGGAATAAAGTCCTGATAAAGACTTGTTGGCTGACTTGGGCTAATTTGAAATGCAACATTTGGTACCTGCTGCAAAGCTGGAAGCTTGGGAGTCGATGTAAAACTTCCTGGTGTCCCCGATGGGGGTGAAATAACAATGGGAGAAAGCGATGGTGTAGGTGTCCCCGGGAATGGTGCCACAAGCCTTGTCGGGGTTATTGCAATGGGGGACCTGGCCGGAGAGGCGGCATTACTAAGTTTAGCAGGTGTCATAGTCACAAGTGGCAAGTTATCAGATGTAAAGACACTTGGACTAGTGCCTAGTGGTGTTATAATTTGATTACGGGCTTTCGGTTTTGTCGGTGACACAATTGAAATTGGAAGATTAGTTGGCTTCATTGTGGGAGAAGTTAAGATTTGTTGACCATGGCCTGCCGGAAGCTGCCTACCCATCTCAGGTGCGCTTTGCATGACTTGAGCAGATGCCATTCTGATTTGTTGGTTTAATTTGGCCGCCAATTGTGCTGGGTTTGTAACAATTTGACGATTTATTATAGACGGAGACGGTGATGACACAATTTTCGGTACAAATCTCCCGCTAGTTGCAATATTGGATTGGCCACCCATGGTCGGCATTTGTTTCATGGGCATGGACGAGAAGGTCGGTTTGTCAAGGGATGTTGTCGCTGTAGCCAGATTTTGTTGTTGCGGATCCGGAGCAACGGCTGTCACAATTTGATTTCCGACTCCGAATGACCCCTGGCTAGTGATAATCTGTTGACCAACAGTAAGTGGAGCCAAACTTTGACCAGTTCCATTCGGCGTCACCATTATCAATTGTCCATTTGAATTTATAATTTGCGACGCATTCGCAGAGCTGGTAAAAATTTGCTGTCCAGTTGATGTTGTGAGTATTTGACCCATGCTACTACTTGGAATGTTTGAAGATCCTGGTTCTTGTTTAATAAGGAGCCGCTTTTGTTGAAATTGATTGGCCAATGACTTCAGTTGGTACTCATTCAAAGCCCCGGAATTAATCATATATGTCTTAGACCCATCGTTGTATATGACTTTATTCCCCTGATTGGCTGTTACGTTCATTTGTTGTTGAGGATTTGCGACCAGTATCTGATTTTGATTAACAAAAATCTGTTGTTGATTTCCAGGTGTGGGGTTCTTGGAAATTAAAATTGGACTTTGCTTGCCCTTGATTATACTCGGACTATTCAATCTTGCAGGTTGTTGAAGTTGAGGTATAGAATTATTGATGACAGTCTTCATGGCTTGGCTGCTGATGTTGATCAGGGGTTGCTGTATAAATTGTGCTGGAGAGGTAACGATGCCTTGTGGAGTAAGGATTTGCTTATTCAACGGTGCCATGACAATCTGTTTATTTCCAGGTGCAGTAGTTAAAACAAATTGTTGAGGGTTGCCAGGACTGGCAGCCATAACAAATTGAGGTTTGGTTCCTTGATTCAGCATTACAATCTGCTGCTTAGTGCCACCAGGAGGTGCAGCCATAATTATTTGCGGCTGTTTCCCTGCCTGTTTAACAGTTTTCGTGGGTGTCGCGGAAGAAATAAGAACTTGCTGCTTAGACCCACTAGGTGTTGTTGCCATTATAATTTGTTGATTAACTCCAGGCACTGTCGAGGAAGCAACAATTGGCTGTTTATTTGCTTGAGTTGACGCCAAGGCAACCTGTTGAGAAGCTGAAGTAGGAGTGGTTACTGGAGTATCAACTGCCAGTTGAGAATCTGTGGCGATTGATGCTGCACTCAGCTGGCCAGGCTCTGGCTTCACTCCATCTTCGGGAGCCGCAGACGTAATTACGTGGATTTTTCCATCAGCCGTTTGATAAGCGTGCTGCCCAGGCAATAAGCCCTTCAATTGCAGTTTTCCATCTGACGTTCTCACTATTTGGAGCCTTTGTTGCGGTTGTTGTTGTTGTGGCGTGGTAGCGGGAGACTGTTTTGCAGCCGACGATTGCTGTAGTATGTGCAGTTGCTGTTGAGGTGCCAATTGAGCTTGTGGGGTCTTTCTTGCGGCAACAGGTTTTGGAGTTATATCCTTTGTTTTGCTCAAGAAAATCCTATTTCCACCTGTTGTAGGCTTCGCCTGATGATTTTTGTCTTGTACTTGCTGAATAGCAATGGAAGCCGCCATGCTTTGATTTGGCTGAGAAATAGTTTGTTGGCTAGGCTGGGCTGGAACAGACGTATGATTGGCTGGCAGGACATTCCCCTGGGTCCCGTGCTTGTCAAGCAGAGCAACTGATTTTTGCTGGGCCTGCTGCTGCTGAAGTTGTTGTGATGCTGTGGGTATTTGAACCTTGTTGACCGTATTTATTTTTACATGGTTGTCCCTTTTACTCAAATGCACAATTCGCTGAACTGGTTCCAAGGGCTCCAAAGCACTAACGGCAGTACTCCTGCTGACTGGTATAACCGAGTTATCCAGCTTCTCTGGCTTGTGGAGAATAATGCCACTCTTTGTTCGAGTATTTGGTGTATTGTTATCATACCTTCTCAGCATTTCCTGCTTAGGTCTATCAACTCTATCACCATAGTATCGAATTTCCCAGATTTCAATCTGATTTTCATTTACCCATTCCTCAACAACTGTAGGCTCAGTTTTGTCTTGTAATTCTGTCCTCTTGCGCTTCCGAAGCCCAAGCCTGGATGGTGTTATTTCTACAAATGGGAATGACATTAGAAAGGCCTTCGTACTACAACTACAGTTTAAGAAGTGTCAAAATTCTCTAGCTTACCTCGAACAGTTTTAGGTAAATCAATTGGCACAATTTCCTTGCGCCTTAGGTACTGTATTTTGTTCATGAACTGGCCTTGAACACGATGCTTGAGGACTTCAGATGTTATGATTTCCATATCGGTTGTTATTTGATTTCTACCTTCATTAGTGTTTGGTGGTTTAACCTGGTTAGTATAATTTACAAAAATAAATCACCAGAAATCAGCCCCTATACATGAGCTAACACAAGCATAACAATAAAAAACATGAAATGTACAAGAGCAAGAGATTTCAGTGTCAATGAATATTAAATCAACAAATAAATAGTCAAAGGAAAGCATTCTAACCTGTATATCATCCCAACGAATACAGCTGTATAATATCCTGATGCCCATGCCAATACTTCCAAGATTCAACGAGTTAAGCAAGTTGTACTCCCAAGTCTTATAAAACGCAGGTTTTCCGCACTGGTAATTCCAAAGCATGTTTGTCTTGTTATTGACACTAAATCCAGCAGGAGTAGAGTAGCGACCGCCAGTTCGTGCAAGTTTCATTAATTCAACATTTTGGAGAATAAATGGATTTGGTTTGTTATTCATTCTGTACTTTGAAATCAATGGGTAGACTATATTCTTTTTGTCCGCATCCGGTTTCACTTTCTTCAGAAACATTTTGCTCGATGTTTCCTTTCTGGGAAGATTAGTGACCAAACTACAAATAGGAGAATAACAGGGTTTTCCTTTTCCACAACCATAACAGTAGCATTTGTAATTTTCAACAGTTTCAACAAATTTGTATTCCACTCCGGATTTTCTCAGAAATTCGTTTTCTTCTTGGAGTTGTATTTTTGTTCTATGATTTAGTAAATCATCCAAGATATTTATCCGGTGAGCGATTTTGGGGTATAGGATGCGATTAGCCGAGACAATGCCAAGTGACACATTTAATAATTCCGTGTTATACTTTTTGGGCGGCTGGGTATTCTTAACACGCGACGCTGATTTTGACTCGGCTTCCTCAAGCTCTAGCTGATTAAGGATCCCTTGCATGATACCCTTCACCGCATCCACTTCTGTCTCAGGGGTCTCCGTCTTAACTGTTGTTGGGTCTGATACAGGTGTTTCGCTCTCGATCTTTTCTGGTTTGACGGGCGTGCCATGTATGGATTCATTTTCTGGTGATTCAACTTTGATTTTTACATCATGTGTTTTGTTCTCAAGACTCATATTCCTTTTAGCCATCAGTTTGACATATACGGTTGGGTCAATTAGCATAGTTTTAATCTTATTGTCAGATTTCACTTGAATCACATATTTGTACGGTCCATTGACTAAATTGTACTTCTTGAAATTTGACTTCTGATTAGTCCGCCTGGTGGACCGCATCCAAATCCAACCAAATTGCCCGTGGAGACGATACTCCTCTCCTTTTTGTTTCCACAACTAAAAATATAACACACGTTAACAAATCTTCAGCCGGTATTGGTAGGTATTTCCTTATGGTGATGTGCGAAAAGAAACGCAAATATTTCATTAAATTGGTGATAAGGTTCTTACCTGATGTTTGCAAGGAATGGTATATTTCACGAAGGGGTGAATGACTTTGAATCTGTCATCTTCATCGTCTTTGAATTTCTTTAGCTTTTTCTCCGTTTTCTTCATTTCATCTCTCTCAAGTGGATTCATTTTCATCAATTTGAAGTGACCGACCCCATCCATCCAAATATTGTTGAACAAGCAATCCCGAAGGCAACCTCTGAACATTATAATCACATTTCGAAAATCGTTTATAGATTTGCAGTTATTCACACTTTGCACCCAAGATTTTCTCAACACGCTCCAATTGACATGCATCAAGGCAAGCGGAATGTTGTTTTCAAACGCGATTAGACTCATTCGTATTGTGTTAATAACATTTTGAATGGTTATGTATTGCCCGATCCATTTAAAATCGGACAGTTGGGTTAAACTGAATTTATGGCTCATGTAGCGCTTCTTATCACGCTCCTCATTGTGCTGCAGTTTGCTCAAGGCCTGGCTGTCTTGACTATAGAAATTGACGTAGTTCTTGAAATTGGCTTCCTGTCCAAGCTTGTATAAGCCGCTTGCTTTCAGGCGTGTCATTCTTTCCTTCTCCGTATCAACTAGTTCTGCCTTGAGTTGTTCTATTTGCCGTTCAATTTGAGTCTGGGCGGGACTTCGAGGTATGCTGGCAAGTTTTTCAACTAATTTTGACTGTGCATCTGGCTTATCACTCGTCCTGACAGGACTATCCACCTTCTTCGATGCACTATCAACTGAATTCTCAACAATGGTCTCAGCAAGCTCTTCGCTATGGTTTTCCTTCGTGCTTGAAATTTCAGCAGACTCATTGACGGCTTCAGGATTTGCTATCGCAGCTTGCTCTTCGGTTGAATTTTCTTGATGATCATTGTCTGGATCTCCATTAACCTTCTTTTGCTCTGGCGAAGCATCGGATGAGTGATCGTAATCCTGAAAATAATTTTACCAATTTTTAAAAGTATTGCAAGAAAAACATAATATATTTTAGCTGCAACTTTATTTATCAACTAACCATATCCTGGTTGGACTCATCAAGGAAATCCTCAAAGCTTTCAAAATCGTCCCCATACTTCTTCTTATTACGTCTTTCAAGCCTTTCCTCCCTTATTCGCTTCTTCTCCAACTCACTTTTCAACTTCACTTCTTCTTCCTGTTTCAATTTCTCCTCTTCTTCCAGTTGCTTCTTAAGAAGAATTTCATCTAGTATCTTGACCTTTTCAAGTTCATTCTGTTTGTTGATTAATTCCCTTGATGTTTGAAGTTGAATCAATTGTGCTAGAAAAATAAACCGGAAGTAAACGATGCGTTTAATTTAAAATATATACAATACAATATATAGAGAACAATGCCAATTTCTCTTTTGATTCAAAATTCTTACAATTTTCGAATTCAATGTAAGTTTTCCTATGTTGTGTATTGCATTGATTGGTCAACTTCTCGGTGATCGCCATTTGTGATAGTATATCAGATTTGTTGTAATTAATATTTTGTATTAATTCGGATTCATAAGTTTCACTCAAACAACTCATTAATTCAGCCAGCTGATTTGGTGTTGTATAGTACCATGCGGAATTCCCATCTAGGCTTTCACTAAACAAAATAATTTATACTCTTAACGTGTGAAATGTCAAACTAGCAGCTTAACAAAGAGAGCAAAACAAGAACTTACACCAAAATGCGACGAACAAGAAACCAGTATGTCCTACCGTGACGATCATTACCGAGCTTCTCATGGCGTATACTTGTTTTGTCTTCTTCTCGTAAGCAGTCACTTAAACCAGGGACCTAATCAAAATTAAATTAATGCGTCAAAACAGTTTAATAAATAGTGACTGCTGTAAGCTATAATAATATTAGCATACCAATTGCTTAGTGCAAGTTGAGCATTTCCACTCCTCCGGAGGATCAATTATAGGTGGATTAATGCAACCCAGGTGTGCTACACTTGTGCAGGTCTCGCAACAAATCAATTCCCCTAGCCTTCCACATATCCGACAATGATCTTCGTGTGACAAGTCGTCAAATGCAAGAGTGTCTCTTGCTGCATTTGTAGACAAGTAAATGTTGAGAAGGACGTTGATAATCTTAGCACGGATCTCAGGGCCACAGAAAGGGTAATTGTTGTTCTGAATTAATGCAATGTATTTTGCTAAAGTTTTGTCCGTCTTGAAGTATGTAATGAGTCCATCAACCCAAGTGATGTGATCAACAAAATAGAATGAAGCTTGGATGGAGTCTTTATATTCCAAAGGCCCGTATGTGACATTCATTGCCTCATCTTCACGAAGTATGGACTATAAAAAAAGTGAGTCGAATTAAGGTAAATACCTCAACTGGACAAATATAGCGCAATAAAATTGAAAAGTACCTTCAAAATTTGAACATGAATTTCAACAAGTAGCACACTGGACTCGTTTGATGAAAGACAAGCACAAAAATCTTCGAATTTAAAAGGTGTAATACGAAGTGACTTGTAGAATTTAATAATACTCTCGTATATGCTGACTAAGGGAAACACTAATTCCTTGTTGTCTAGGATCAAATCATCCGAGGATTGTGGGATGATCAGTTGCTCGACTTGTATCTCAGGGTTCAACCAAATTGGTAGATTTGAATGGGATGACGAATCAATGTCTTCAATGTCACCGGAGATGAGGGGATCCACTATTCAAACGCAAACATGTAAAACATTAATCCACAAAATCAAAACATATTTTGAAAACCTCAAGGAGGATCGGAGGATGTACTTACATGTTTCATCAGGACATGACTCATTTTCATATGAATCTTCCAAGGACTGCTCATCCTCCGACTCCTGCTCAACTTCGTCGGAGTCATCCTCAAAGTCAGATCCGTAGTGATAATCGTTGTACTTAGTGGTACTGTTCTTGTGGTTAAAACACTCCGGCCTTTTGGAAACAGCCGCTACCTTTGGTTTCCGTCCTCTTCTTCCTCCACCTGCAGATTTCCTGGCAGGAGGAGCAGTTTGTGGGGTTTTCTTTGAAGATGTCGGAACATTCTTTTCTTGTCTGGAGACACCAACGCGTTTGTGTGGAGTTACCGCAGGCACTGGGGTCGGGATCAACTTTGTCGAAGTCCGCAATGTTCGGCGAGGTCTTTGATCGCTCATGATGACCGTTGACTTCTAACCTTCCCGACCAATTGCCGGAGGGTCAACTCCAAGCCAAACGTCACGAATCTACAAATCACACACAATTGCCATTATGAGCCTATTAGTGTTGCCCATTGGATGTTTGTTTACCATTCCCAACATATCATTCAATTGAAATCCAACTCTACAAGAAACATTACATCATTATTTCCTCGACTCGACAGCCGAGGAGTCCCGAAATTCTAAATCCATTACTTTTCAAACAACATCCATGTCATATTGTCAATTCCTTCCCCTCCGATCCAATCCCGCAAATCAAGATTTGAACTCGGAGTGTTTTGACAGATCCAGCCAAGGGATTGTAGAGCTGATGCTAGAATTAAAGTCTGAAATCCTGTCGGATCCACTTACCTCCTCAGTGAAAGTCGGTTTGGAATTGGTTGGAATTAGTGAAGAAGCCCGAGTTGACAGTGGAGGTCGATCACATGGTACGGGGATTGGACCACGTGATAGGAAGTGTAGGTGTTTCGCTGAGTCTGTGCTGGGTTTTAAAAGCGCAATTAGGGTGTTGCACGGGCACTCAAAATATGTACGGATGACGATGGGGCATGGAATCAAAATTTCCCACAGACGCGACAAGGGAGGGAGGCAGGCGACGGGGCAGGAGTGGGTAACTCTGAGCGGGCAGACTCAACGCGCCTCATTTCAATTCACCCCATCCCAATACCCTCTATGGCCATGGCTCAGATCAGATTGGGGATTGACGATTTAAATATTGAGTTCAAAATATAATTTTATGACAGCCACTTTAGAAAATTCTCAATTTGGTTCTGCATACAATGAATTTTATTTAGATGGCAATTGCCAGCCAGTACTTGAAACAAATAGGTGCACTAGTGCTCTTTTTAGTGGACTTGCGTTCTATCCTCTGGTCTCCCACACGCGCGCACACGACACGTAGCGTAGTATAGTAAAACAAAGCAGCTGTCTGGCTGCAGTTATAGTTCGTCATCTTATATCTAGAATAACAGTTATTAATATTATCATATTATTATTCGAGAATGGCTTTTAAGTTAGCTGTTAGTCATCATATACAGTTAGAAATTCTAATGAATTTATGGTTTAATGTCGTTTTATGGTTTCAACTCCCACCGTTTACAAAAGTTAATTCTTATGGTGCTGAGCTTAAGAATTGAATGAATGTTGCCAATTTTTTTATTAAAGATGAATTAAATGCAAGGCGTCAGTAGATCTTCCAAATTAATAATGAGATGCAATTGAATGTGGTAAACTCACTCCCTCAAGAAGTGCAGTTTTCGGTTTTTGGAAATGTACAGTTTTGGTGTTTGCTACGAATTGCAAACGGGATGTTTGCAGCGTTGAGCGTTGGCATTCTTCATATCCCGATCCCGAATGCCACCAATTTTAATTTGAAGTTTCCTTATCTTTGGTAGTATGTCCTATTGTCCTATCTCGCGACACCTTTTCTGCCTTTTCTTTCTCTTGCCTTATGTGGATTATGGATCTGGCGTGTGACTTCTTCGGCTCGGCGGAGTACGTCTAGAGTCTAGAAATGCTATCTCAATTAGCCCAATTGAATTACGCATTCAATAAATAATGCATGCAAATAATTATAATTAGAGAAGCATCCGGCCGGATAATTTCTGGGATTTGAGTTCTCAATGGAATCAATGTCTGTGTTCTCCTCCAGATCGGAGAAAATACGAAAGTGGCTCCGGCGGAAGAAAACATTTTCCCCTGAATTTGATCCTCTTTTTGTTTAAGTCTTTCTGATTTTACAATGCGATGGGAAAATAAACTGTTAAGTTAATATAGAAATAAGAAGTGTGAAACCGAAACGTAGGATCAATTTAATTATTTATTGACGACGTGCATGCGCGCAAATGTTCACCAAATACCAAATCGCGGAATTGACCCCCATAAATTGAACTCGATGAGAAAATTAGGCAAGGCGCCATTAACAAAATGTGGGTGGCTGACAGGTGAATCATCTTGATCATCTGTTTAATTGACTTTACTACACTCCTGCTGTGCTGTGTGAGTAAAAATACTTCATATTAAATTCCAGCCCGTTTGAATGGCCTAATTTGCAGGTTGTCTCCTATATAACGTATGGTAGTAGGCCGGTGCGGTGGTGTGTGTGTTATGGTTTTTGCCGTTCGAGATAACTTAATTGAATATGAGAAAGGAACTACGTACGACTGCGACCACAATAAAGTGCGGCCCTCACCCTGTCACATCTGCACAAAGGCGCTATGCTGCTGTGTAACATCTATTTTGTGTCCTAATTAATAGGTTTACTAACAATATTTTAATGTGCATATGGAATAATAGTTGCAAAGTGAGCTGTGAAGAGTTGACAGTTGGTTTGTGAACCATTCAACATTCAGGGACCACGTCACAAAAGGTAAACTAATAATTCAGAAAATATTTGCATTTGCTCAATTCTTTATTCTTGGAATTTTCAGTTGTCAATTCCATTTCTTGTATTTTCTTTGGGTTCATGCATTTTGTGCAGTGCACACATCATAGTTAATTTGTAGATTTGGAATAGGTTTGCTCATTTGTGATGTAAGCAGTGCTGTTGGGTAAAAGTGCAAGCAGTGAGTGCTGCTAATTTTGTTTAAACTAATTGACATTACAGAGTTTTTGTAGAACTTCTTAATACATCACTTGAACGATAGTGATATGGGTTAAATCAATGCATGCCATGCATGTGACGTAACTTGAAGGGTGACATAATTTCTACAGTTAGTCGCCCACTTACTAGTCGTCCTATCGTCCTCGTTAGTCACTGATCGGGCATCGTAATATGCTGCTGAGTGTTATTTAATATTTACAAAAACTGAATTTTAATTTGCTTGCAGAATATGGCTACTCTAACCTACTTGATGGAAGAGAACTGATCTGAACTCTGATATTATATAATACAAACTTCGAAGACTGATTTCTCACAAACTAGCAGATATCCAAAGAAGCGTGTACTGACAATCTTGTTTGCAGTCTACCATAGTACGACCACGTAAGCCATTTTCGCTCCAACTGATTCAACAGTTTTAGTCAGTCAGTATAGTTCTTGCAGCGCTTTAAGAGTTAGGGCTTAAGACAACTATAACTATTGATAGTTTAAGTTCACACAATACACAGCACCATTGCCATGAGTCACTGATTTTGAGACCGCACACTTAGNTACGGGTCAGTGGTCAAAAGTAACCAGCCATTATTAATTCGGGCCTTAGAATTGTGGGAGAGCGGATACCAAATTAGGCGATCCCATACTAAACACTAAACACATTTGGATTGCAAGTTAAGTTAAGTAGGCTGTCACTTTGATCAGACTCAAATGCCAATGTAGTTAGGCTAAGGCTCTGGCTCCTCGTCCTCTCCTCCTGAAATAGTTCAAGGCAAATTCCTTAATGTAGGCGCAAGTAATAGTTAACGGTTGCATGGAAAGCTGCTGATGATAACGTGATGTGTGTACTGCTTTATTATGTTATTCGCTGCGGTTAGTCAACCTCGCAGTGAAAGCCATTAGCCAAACTTACTTCTCCACTACATCTTGAAATTTTTAAGCACAACAACGTCGTCCGACAGTGTGGGAAATTATAGTTCATTGACATTCCTACAGTCGTCAAATCAAAGTATGATTGTGTTACCTCAGTATAAAAACAAGCATGTTGCTGTGTTGGGACTCCAGCGAACTGGTCGTGCAGCTCTGGAATGCCTAACTGAAAATGAGGTAGTGACATATGCTTGGGATGATAGTGCAGCTGTACTGGAGGAAGTCAGAAGGAAATTTGCTTCGAAGTGCAACTTTATCCACCCAAAAGATTATGACTGGGACAATTTTTCTGCGCTGGTGTTAAGCCCTGGAATTCCAACCACATTCCCAAATCCACATTGGGTTGTTAGCTTGGCTCGGCAATTTAATTGTCCAATCAAATCAGACATACAACTTTTCCTGGAAAGTATGAACTCCGTACCCATGAGGGATAGGCCAAAAGTAATTGGTGTAACAGGTATGTAAAATGGGTTTAGTACACATCCATGCTTAGCACAAACCATCTAATCAGCCTGTGAAGATTAGATCTAAAACTTTGCTTTATGTCAGGAACGAATGGAAAGTCTACAACAACTTCCCTATTGACACATGTCCTTAATTGTTGTGGCATTGCTGCTGAAATGGGTGGAAATATCGGAATACCCGTTCTCGAATTGAGTGCGGGGAAGAGCGCATATGTCTTGGAAATATCTTCATTTCAAATGGATATAACAGATGCGGTTAACCTTGACGCGTCTGTGCTTTTGAACATTACCCCGGATCATTTGGACAGACATGGAACTATGGAAAATTACATCAACTCCAAAATGAGACTTCTGGAATTGAGTGCGTTGGCTGTGATTGGGGTGGATAATGGAGAATCAAAAAATGTTTACGATAAATTGAGGGAGTCGGAACACAATGTTATCCAAGTCTCTGGAGAAAAAGTTTTGGGCGACGAGGGAGTTCAAAGTTTCAGCATCACAGGCAAGAAGTTGTACCAAGGCTGTGAAGTTCTGGGATCCCTAAGCAATCTTCAAATAAATTTGGAAGTGAATGCTTTGAATATCGCTGCTGTTTGTAGCATTGCAAAACGAACATTTAACCTCAACTTGAATGAAGTTATCAACGCAATATCAAGTTTTAAAGGACTTCCTCATCGATGCGAATTTATTGGGAAATTTGAAAATGCCATTTTTGTGAACGACAGCAAATCTACTAATGCTGACTCTTCTGAAAAAACACTTTCGTGTTTTGAAAATATATTATGGATTGTCGGAGGTGTTCCTAAGGATGAAGGGATTAACCCTTTGCTTTGTAATTCGGGTGCGCGTTTGACTAAGATTCGAAAGATTTATCTTATTGGGAGGAGCACGGAAGATTTTTCAAAGGCCTTGGACAAAGAAGCACCTTGGGTAGGATACGAAAAATGTGAAACATTGGAATGCGCCTTTAACAGTTGCGTTGCAGAGGTCACCAAGAAAGAGAATCAGAGTTTGCCAATGACCGTCCTACTTTCGCCAATTTGTGCATCTTTCGACCAATTTAACAATTACGAAGACCGAGGTGATTTTTTCCGAAAGCTCGTGGAATCGTTTTTATCTAACAAATAATATTGCAAGTTTCTTTTATGCATGGTTGTTACGATCTTTCTCCACTGTTGTGGTGTACTGTACAGTACATATAACCTTATATTTTGTTATATATGAGCTTTGTCCTTTGCCCACTTTTTCTTAAATACTTGAGATTTGAACATGTCTAATGTGATTAATTTGACTGGGTGTGGAAAAAGTAAAATCAAATCTACTGGACTTCCGTGCGAATTCATTTTTTTATTGTCGAAGCAGCTAATACAGTACATATGGGCGTATATGTTCCAGTTCCAGTTAAGAAAAGCTCTCGCGCACAACCTCCTGAAAACCAGACATGTCACATGACATGCTTCTCTTCCATTTTAGCTAATACTTTTTCTTAAATACTTGAGATTTGAACATGTCTAATGTGATTAATTTGACTGGGTGTGGAAAAAGTAAAATCAAATTTACTGGACTTCCGTGCGAATTCATTTTTTTATTGTCGAAGCAGCTAATACAGTACATAGGGGCGTATATGTTCCAGTTCCAGTTAAGAAAAGCTCTCGCGCACAACCTCCTGAAAACCAGACATGTCACATGACATGCTTCTCTTCCATTTTAGCTAATATCAGCGTAGTAACTCAGAGGTCAAAGGTCAGGCCAACTTGACTTGGCTTGACCTACAAAATACCCGCTGACATCATGAACATTTGAAGCTATCAACCTCCACAATCGATTCAGTGGTTTCAAAGAAAATTGAAGACACACACGCACACACAAACATTCGACTTTAGTACTATGTGTATGATTTTTAAACGAGCATTCTGTTCGACGTTTGGAATTTGTTATACATTTTGTACTACCAACTAGTAATTCATAAACCCATCTATAAGCTATATCTAATAGTAGCGTTATCTTGCACATGGTGTTCTATATCAGTTTACTGCGTTGAATCATAGTAAACCAAGATTTCAAGTGATTAGATAATTTTTACCACCCTAACACTGACACATATATAGATTAGGTTTGTGCACATACTGCCTTTCGTCATGTGTAATGGCTAGAATTACGTAGGTAACTTGAGCGGATTTTGACTTGAAATTTAACAAGTGGTCTGTGTGTTGCCGAACCGATTATGTGTGTTTAGTTAACATCATGTCAATTTATTTATTTTTATTTTACAGAACCCATTTTCAATCGGATCTGGACTTGGTTACGTATTATCCATATCGAGAGAACAACTCTACCTACTGTGGCACTGTGAGAGGCTGAAAGAAGCAAGGACAGACAATTACTATCCCGGGTCAGCTAACAGCGTGCATGTGCAAGTTTCCTTGCTTGAGAAACCTTATCGATTTTCGCTACTCATTCGGATCGGATTCGGAACACCCGGGTTTTCATAGCGCAAAGTCAAACTCACTTTGCCTGGGCGTGGACGCCAAGATAATACAGTCTCATCCCATTACTGAGTTGAGTTTCAGTTAGTTAATCTTTGTCGTTGCTAATTGTTTAAACCTTCCGAAATGGGGTCTCTATTTCGGAGCGAGGAAATGGCTCTTTGTCAACTTTTTCTTCAAACCGAAGCTGCTTATGCCTGTGTGTCGGAGTTGGGAGAGTTGGGCTTGGCACAATTCAGAGATGTAAGTCTACTACAGTTAGTTATTAATATTAAGTTGTTTATAAAATTCTGGGGTTTGATTAATATTTTTCTAAATTGTTAGCTGAATCCGGACGTGAACGCATTTCAGCGAAAGTTTGTGAACGAAGTACGAAGATGTGATGAAATGGAAAGGAAACTCCGGTATTTGGAGAAAGAAATTAAAAAGGACGGAATTCAAATGATGGATTCAGGAGAAATAGTTGATGCTCCTCAACCAAGAGAAATGATTGATTTGGAGGTCTGCTTTTATTTCTGACTCGTTACGATTGGAATTTTTAATCCTTACGGAAAGTTTATTCATTTCTTTTCATTTTGCAGGCAACTTTTGAGAAATTGGAAAATGAACTTCGCGAAGTCAATCAAAATGCCGAAGCTCTCAAAAAGAATTTCTTGGAATTAACTGAGTTGAAACATATTCTGCGAAAGACACAAGTTTTCTTTGACGAGGTTTGAATTAGCATTAAGTTTTGTTTATTATCTCAAACTGGTCGGTCAGTCTAGAAAGTCCAGATCAACAAATTTCAATGTACTTTCCCATCCAATTGTTTTAATAACAAAGGCAACCTTTAAAATGATTTTTAAGGTGCTGGTGTGACATTTGGAATGAGTTTTGATTGCAAGGTTCCTTGCTACATTTTGTTTTTGAATGATTTTGGAAATGCTGACGAGCAAAATTTGCTGTTCATAACGTTTGCAATATTTTTATTTTATTACTCGGATTTCATTGAATGGTTCTACTCTACATTCTGTTACAGTCAATAGGTTCTTAGGATTAGTTAGTCTCACAAGCTTACATAAAATACCACCAGTGATGAACTTTAACCCAATGATTTGATATAATTTTATATTTGCATTACATTTTGAGGTTCTTACTAGGTATTGTGGAATAATTTGACTTTTGACTGTTATGATTCCATTGCCTTCATTGTTTTGATTTATATGGTTTTGTTTCTGTTTGGCTAATGAGTTTATGACTATGTTTTTTGCTCGGCTTTTTATGTTTTGGTTGGATGGACCTTGGTTAAATGCATCTTGCCTTCATTCTGTCTGTCGATTGATCGCCACCCAATTATTTCCAAATGATCCCTTGGACAAGTAAGGTTGAGTACTTATACTGTCACGACGCTTACTCCTACTCACAGATGGCCGACCCAAATCGCGAGGATGAGCAAGTCAATTTACTTGGAGAAGAGGGACTTCGAGCTGGAGGTCAATCTCTTAAACTTGGGTAAATCTTTCAAGCTAATATGCACTAATTTCCCAATTTCTGGTGCGGCTACTGGTGAATTGTCGCGTTTAATATCACTAACCGGGGGAATTACTTACACTGTAATTGGGACCTTGAAAGTGGTGCGGGTGGCTTGGAGTTTTTGATGCACGTGGTAAAAGTTATGCTATGGTGATGATAGGATTGAAATGAGAATTACCGTGTGCTGCTGGAAAGAGCTTGCTTTGGTGTGAACTATTTATATGCAATACTAGGACATACTGTTAGACACATACTTTATTAACTCATTGGAAAGGAATTGAAGCTGTAGAAATGGAGGCTGTATTTATACAGAATGTGGACTATGTGCCTATTCATAAATTTGTTGCACCAAAATTGTGAACTTTGTCATAGTTTTAGTTTCGGGAGACGTTGTTGTATTACTAATTTTACTTTGGTTTTGCTGTTTTTATTTATTTTTTTTATTTCGTTTAATTTTGAAGAAAGTTACAACCGAGGCCGAGGAACAAATTGGTGGTGCACAAATAGAGGAAGAAGTGAAAGCTGACGGTCGATACACTCGGCTCGTTACTCTAACAGCCGTGGAGTCCATAGGGTACTGACGACCATAATTTTATTTGGTTTCGCTTATTTTTATATAAATGTTGATGTGGTGGCAATCGTAGCGTTAGTGTAACTGTAAACCGTGCCGTGCATGAAAGACTATAATGGCTAAAAAGAAACAAGCCCCATTCCTAAGCAACCATGATGCGTACAAAATATTTCATCTTGGGTTCTAAATATTTAGGGGATTGCTGTGTCCAATGAGTGTTTGCAAACAAATTCTGTTAATTGATAATTGCAGACAAACGCGAGTCGTGTCTCCAGGATGAAACTGTAAATTGTAGTGGGTAAACAAGTAATATATTTGTAACTTTTTAGATTTGTCGCCGGTGTAATCCTTCGTGAGAGGATTCCAGCCTTTGAAAGAATGCTGTGGAGAGCGTGTCGTGGAAACGTTTTCCTTCGTCAGGCCGAAATCGACACTCCTCTTGAGGACCCAACCACCGTAAGTTTGACCTTAACCAAATGAGCAAGTTTTGTGTTACTTGTAGTCCGCATAAACACTCAGAGCAATTGAACATGGTTTAGGGTAATGGCCAGCAGGTTTTAGTAATAGCAATACATGATATTGCAACATGTGCAGAGTCAAATCGTTCCTAAATGTAACTTGCGATTGAAACTAACTTTGTGCTCTACTCCATTTCGTTCGAAATCATTTATCTGGACTTGCACGAGTCAGTAACATAAATGCTTTACCTTACTCTTATTTCCAACTGAATTGTTAACTCCTGCACTTGCACTGGACCTTGAAATAACAAGTGAAACATGAGTTTAGTTATTTATAAAAGAAGGCTGTGTCATATATTCCAGCTCTCACCGAT
Source organism: Orthonychiurus folsomi (assembly GCA_036851895.1). NCBI lineage: Eukaryota > Metazoa > Arthropoda > Collembola > Poduromorpha > Onychiuridae > Orthonychiurus > Orthonychiurus folsomi. Next base: position 55,926 of record JAAXYW010000029.1, on the reverse strand, counting down.
TCAGGCAGCATCGCGCATGATCTGGATTGCATTGTTACATTACATATGAACTGGAAGTTTATGCTGATAAAAACTCCAATATGTAAATGTATCATTAATGGGATTTTTTCTTCTTTAGAGCGATCAAGTCTACAAGTCAGTATTCATCATATTCTTTCAAGGGGATCAGCTGAAAACCCGTGTGAAGAAGATTTGTGAAGGATTTCGAGCGACGCTGTACCCGTGCCCTGAAACTCCGAATGATAGAAGAGAAATGGCCGTTGGTGTTATGACGCGCATTGAAGATCTGAACACTGTAAGAAAATTTGAGGCAGTGCGCCATGAACCCTTCGAATTTGAATATTGGTTTCATGTTTAATTTATATACAATCTTTGGGTTTCAGATTTTAAGCCAAACTCAAGATCATCGGCACAGAGTGTTAGTCGCTGCTGCCAAGAATGTAAAAATTTGGTTTACTAAAGTAAGAAAAATTAAGGCAATTTACCACACCTTGAATCTCTTCAACCTGGATGTCACACAAAAGTGTTTGATTGCGGAGTGCTGGGTCCCATTATCAGATTTGGAAGCAATACAACTCTCACTTCGAAGAGGCACGGTATGTAGCTTGGCATAGTTTTATCATCTCAAATTACCGTTACAACTTGACATATAAATACATTTAAATTTAGGAAAGGTCTGGCAGCAGCGTGCCACCGATATTAAATCGAATGGACAGTCGAGAAGTACCACCAACCTATTTTCGACTTAATAAATTTACTCGAGGGTTTCAACTGCTCATTGATGCATTCGGAGTTGCGAGCTATCGTGAAGTTAACCCTGCTCCGTTCACTATTATTACATTTCCATTTCTCTTTGCTGTCATGTTCGGCGACATTGGGCATGGGCTCATTATGACACTTTTTGCTCTCTGGATGGTTATTAATGGTATTGCTGAAATATTACTTGTCAACCACTGACCACACTCATCAACTTGCTAAACCTAACTGCATTTGCTCTTTCTTTTCAGAAAAACCCTTGATTGCAAAGAGGTCCAACAGCGAGGTGCATGGCATTAAGAGAAATGACGTAGTTTCTATTAGAACAATGCTTTAAAATGTGTTTGTTGAATCATTCAATGTAGATATGGAACATATTTTTTGGCGGACGATACATTATATTACTGATGGGGTTCTTTTCAATGTACACCGGTCTTATTTACAATGATTTCTTCTCGAAATCGTTCAACTTGTTCGGATCCTCGTGGTATCAAAATGTGACAGTAACTGACCTCCTTTATCAGAAGGAATGGATGCTGGACCCGAGGAAGGCCTATCTCAAAACACCTTATCCGCTCGGAATGGATCCGGTTTGGCAGGTATGATTTTTGCATGGTCAAAGAAACTAAATCAACATTACAAGCAATGCATGCGAATTTTCATTCATTCATATTTGTCTGCTCACATAGGTTGCTGATAACAAGATTCAGTTTCTGAACGCATACAAAATGAAAGTTTCAATAATCATTGGAGTTATTCACATGCTGTTCGGGCTATCTATGAGTCTCTGGAATCACAGATTCTTCAACCGACGCATTGACATCATATGCTCTTTCATACCTCAAGTCATTTTCATGGTCTTCATCTTCTTTTATTTATGTTTCCTGGTGTTTCGCAAGTGGGTCAAGTATCACGCTGACGGAGGTAAGTTAGTTAATGCACATTACTGACATTACGTACATTATTAAATTTAATGCAAATTTCTAATCAGGTGTTCCAACCGGACCTCATTGTGCACCGTCCGTATTAATTCTGTTCATAAACATGGTTTTATTCAAAACTACGGAAAAAGTTGGAGACTGTGAACCTTATATGTGTAAGTTTGATTTTTCTCGCTTCTGAAGATAGTGTTTGATTTAGTCAGACTCAGACTAGACTTGACTTAAATTTTTATTCTTACAGACGGGGGACAGGAGGGATTCCAAAAGTTTTTACTCATTATTGCACTAATGTGTGTTCCTTGGCTTCTATTTGGAAAACCATACTTGATTCGAAAACAAAGGATTCTGGCCCACCAAAAGGTAAATTACGAGTAACATGGAGCTATAAACGATAGATCTATAATTTAAGACTTAACTGGCAGATGAGCAATGGCTTGACCGAAGGAATGATTGAAGGAGATCAAACACAAATCCAAATGAATGAGCCCCAGATGGCCGACCCAGACGAACACGAAGAATTCTCAGAAATTATGATTCATCAAGGGATTCACACAATCGAGTACATTCTAGGATGCGTTTCCAATACTGCATCTTACCTCCGCCTTTGGGCACTCAGCTTGGCACATGCCCGTAAGTTTCACATTTTAAGGGATTGTTTCCTCTATAAACCTAGTTATTAATTTCTACCCTCGATTGCTACATCCCTAGAACTGTCGGAAGTATTGTGGGGAATGGTAATGCGGATTGGATTGGCTCAGACCGCCTGGTACGGAGGAATAATTCTCTACCTAATTTTTGCGGCTTGGGCGGTCTTGACAATATTTATCCTGGTTCTAATGGAGGGACTTTCGGCTTTCCTTCATACCCTTCGTTTGCACTGGTAGAGTTCACCACAAAAAGCAAGAACTCAAACCTTCAATCTAACGAGAATATCTTTTTTGCAGGGTGGAGTTCCAGAATAAATTTTACTCAGGAACGGGATACCCTTTCTCGCCATTCTCATTCGAGGCAATACTGGAGGCAGCTGGAAACCTTGAGGAATAAAATAGTAGATAACTTAAGAGTTATTACTTGGTTAATAGTAAATTGAAAATTGTATTAAGTACTAGGAAATGAAGGAAGGCTAGACGCAGCTGCTCTCTAGAACAATCAAACAGTTTTAATTCAAGTGACACGATGCAAGTTAGAAAAAACAACTAATAAAATACATGCTGAAAAGTAAACAAAAAGGTTTGATTTCACGTCACAATGCATAAAACAATCTGAATCAATATCTAAGCTCTTGGCAGAACACAAGAGAACATCTAGATGTAATTTGGTTTGTTTCTGCGTGGTCTCAAATTATACTGGTGTATCGGAAGCACAACAGGAGGGGCTTTCGTTACACGTCCGTTCTTCACTTTATTGAGCTGATTTTGTCGGCCTTTAATAGTAGCCGCTCTGACCTCGATCTCAACATTCTTTGGCAACTCGAACTCCAGCAGTTCCATCCAGTTCTTACTTGCAGTCACTCTTCCATATTTGGCAATCTGTTCCCGCTTGTACTTAAGTACGGCGTCGCTGACTGCTGTTGGATTCGGGTGCAATTTAGAGTGCACCAAATGGTAGGTCATGCTACGAACGCTAAGAAGCTTCGAGCACAATTTGCACGTGATTTTCTTTGGAATCTTCTTTGGTGTCTCCTCCAGGTCTTGATCCATTTCTTCCTTGAACTCAAATGGAGTTGGGCTGCTCGCAATTTTGTTGAAGTCGAGGCTACCACTAAAGTTTCCCCAAGTATTTAAATTTTGAAATTCATTTTCCAAGTCATATTCTTGGTCCAATATCTCCGGGACCTTCAGCGAAATCATTGAGGTAAGTCTGGAAATTGCGCTTCCAAGCATTCCAAGTAGTGGTGGTTTCATTGCCATTTCGCTGAACTGAATGCTGGCCACTGGGTAGTGCACTACATGCAAAATCAATAGATTATTGACAAAATATACAGCACATTAAAAATTTGGGTGGGTAAAAAAGATACAAGCCTTCAAATAACAGCTGTTCACAGCATTGACAATTGATTGGCAATTTGGCAAATCCATTCATTGCTAGCAATGTATTATAATACGTTACGTCACCTACGAAAAAGCTAGATCTTCCCTGCTCACCTGTCCTTGCCTGTGGTTTGATCTCTCGAAATGCCTGTTCCAGTAATATTAGGTTCAGTGAGTGGACAATTCTTAAAATCAAATATGGTGGACCACTCACGCTCTGCTCTGTCTAAAGAATACAATCAACCCATGAAGCATAGAAAAGGGCCTGGGCCTCGCCTCGGCGCTGTGGATTTTGAACAGCTCGTTCGTGCGTAGTGCGCAGAATGCCAGAGGACGCTTCGAGTAAGAAAATTCCAAGCTCAACCAATTGAAGTGTACTGTTTCCGTCAATTTGCGTAAAAGACAAAGAAAAGAATGACCTCCATCAGTCCTCTGAACTCAAATCTATCTTCGCTACAACTAGAATGTGGATGGATGGGATACGTTATATAAAAAGAAAGTGAAAGCTGTCATTATCAGACCGAATAGAAAAGTATCTAAAGCAAATTCCAGTTGTAGTTTTGCAACATATGACTATATAAACGAACACAGAGACGCCGCGCTGTGAAATAGAATAGAATCCAATTGTTCGCAAACATTTTTAAGATTTAATGATTTCATTTAAATTAATAGCAAACTGGCATAAGGTGGGTTAACTTATTTCAATTAATAATTTTAAAAACCAAGATCAAAGGACTGGAGAATAGTGCGTCTTGATTTTTAAATTTAACAACAATGTAGCCTGAGTCTGACACAAATAACAAAATTATCAATATTATGGTATATAGACATATTGATGGTTTTTGCTTCTCTTTCTAAATTAGCGTAGATAAAATTGTACAGCTAGATCAGAAACAACATGACGCCTGATTGTTAGTAGCCAAGCTGGAATTTTTGGCAGGTATTGATGAACTGCTTGGTGGCTGTAGCTTTGGGATGGCCAAATGGCAGTGGCACCACGGCACCAGAGTTCCAGCTTGGAGCACCCATCCAAAGCAGCTAGCAGCTAAGCTGAGGATTAGGATTATTTTTTTCATTGTTTTAATTTTAAAGCTTTTGAAGTATTTGAAGATTTGGATTATTTCCTTAACATAACACCCTCTGAGCAATTCGCTGAGCGTGCGCAGTCCACAGCATGGTGAAGACGCAGGCAATTGTTGTGCATTATTCCGTCGTTCTGGAAATTTCTTGGCTGCACGGCCGTCTACCACACAAAGACAAAGAATATTCAGACCACCACGCCTCGGCTTCTGTTTTCGAAGCCCAATCATGGCGTCACTTTTGTTCTTGCCTTCAGTCAGGTCGGACGTTAGTTAGTCGTTAGGTCCAACTCCAGCCCCCAAGATGACCTTTCAACAACCTTGACCGAAGGGCTTGGAAGAGGGAGGGTGGAGGAAGTCAAGCGAATTGGAATTAAAGGTCAGTAAACTGAAACTACTACCTATTTTTCTAGCTTTGGAGCTGGCGTTGGGGTTGCAATTGTGTCGGGTAAATATTTCTAAAAATCCTGGTTCGTTTGTCTTGCTTTTTAATAATTTCAGGTAATTCGGTTGTATTGTAAAATGGGAATCGACGTTTCCGTTTTAGTATCACATATTATGCTTTGGGTTGAATTACGAACTCTTATTCCAAATTCGAAATTCCAGGGAAGTCATAATCATCCAGAGTCGCTGGTAGTCACTGGGTGATTGTCTAGTTCGTGTGATCTGCTCATGACTAGAGCAATACACCCAGTGATTACTTGCTGACCAAAACCTTCAAAAATCACAGCGAAGAGCATCTTTCTGCTTTTGGTTAGCTGATTCTGGAACCTGATCACAAGTTAACCCTTACCGCTGCTTTTGGGACAAAGGTCAAGGTGAGGTTGGAGCTTAAGTTTCATGTGGCTGTTATCCACTGGGTGATTGTCTAGTTCGTGTGATCTATTCATGACTAGATCAACTCACTCGGTGATTACTTGCTGATAAAATCATCAACTTTCAACAATCTAAGCGAAGAACATTTGACATTTCCCTAATTTCAACTTTGGATTGGCTTGAACCTGATTTTAATCCGGCATAAAGGTGAGGTAATTTCATTTTTATGGGTATTACGAGTAAATGCTTTGGTTTGAGGCTACATTCCATGAAATGCAAACTTTACAGTTGCGTTGGGCCAATTTTATAAACGATCAAGTAGACTAAACAAATACATTTACACACATCTAAACACTAAACACATTTTCTCTTAGTTTTATCTAAAAAGAAATTGTTTGTCTGGTGTCAAATCTGTTAAATTAATTCATCATAAAATATTACACTATGAATAAAATAAAATCAATCATTAATAACATGTTTGGTGTTGATGACAATTCAGTCATAGGTTTAGGTGCGCCGACACTTGACAATTCAGTAATCCTGTAAAACTTTACGTATTTGAGGTTTAAAAAGTTTGAATGAAGTAGGGTCAACAGGCGAACTTGGGTCAGATTTTTTTGGCTTTGCTTCATAGAGGTATAAATAGAAATATTTCCTTCCCTTGACTTTATAGCACAAATTTTTATCAGGTTGCGTTATTGAATGTATGCAGGTGTGGCAGGTGAATTACTTTCACAAATGCAAAATGACGACACTAGGGAAACTGACATGGCGCGGCGTTCTCTTATATTCATTTCTCTGGGCTTAGGTTAAAATCTGTTTTGTGTGCTGCAGCACATCAAAAACTAAAGTGGACTCGGATCCTAATCCGATTGCAGGATTGCACTACAAATGGGGTAATGCGAACATACGATAGACGATTAGAAACGAAGAGCGGAAGACAACGACCATTTGTAAAACATGTATAAATGTGATGTGATGGCAAGAATCGTTAACAGAAAATGTGATCCGCATTCGTACTCACTGTAGAGTCCGAAGAAGTTAATTTCTACAATTCATTATTATTTTACTTTCTCAGTCAGCCCGAATCGGGAACACTGCTTGAAAGGAAGCATAGAATAGGCCAACAACGTTTACTTGCATAGTGCTGGGATACGCATGAAAGAATGTATTTTTTCTGCTGGAATGGGTATGCAGTTCAGTGTGTCTCAAAAAGACAATGCCTCCGGCACTGGCACTGAATAGTGGATGTTGTGAGAGGTTAAATAGCCCCCCTTTAAGAGTTTAGGTTGTGGTCTTTTTAAAGATTTAATTGCTGATTCTTGGGAGAATTTTGTTAGCTTTTGCACAATAATTAATGTGCACTTTTCGCAGTACCATTTGATGGGTTTTCTTAGCTTCTTAGCATGCTACTCCCTCCCTTAATAAATGCGTGGATTATTGTATATTGGTGTATCTTCTTGGGCTTTCGTATGAAAAAATTGTTGGTTAGGGTTGGGACGTTGGGAATTTTTCTTTACTACATTCCTTCGTCCCATTTATAAAGCGTGAATGTACGTACGGGTTGATTTTGCTGTACTTTTTGCTTCCTTCATCCCATCACTTCACATCTGCTGTATGCTGTCTGTTCTGCTCTGTTCCTCTTTACTATACTTATTTAGTAAGTAATATACTGACTGACTACCCAACCTCCTCTCTCTGTCCGACCGTTCATCCATCCTAGAACATGAGCCCCTTTTACTATACTACGAGAGCAACAATTGTTTCATTGTGAAAAAAATATCCAAATAGTTTTAGCTGGGAGCTTCGTACAGACAGACTCGGGTGGACGCGAGTAGCCTCTTCCTCCAAATTTGATCTCTAATCTACAGATTTTATAATTTTTAGTGATTGAATTAACTTAGTTTAATTGTGCAAATACAAGTTGCAATCTTATTGACGTAAGAGAGAAAGCGCAAACATTTTGCGTTGAATGAAGCCTTCCTTTGTTTGTGACGGTAGTAGTGGCAGAGCATAAATTTAATTCTATGAATTGTGTGTGACGAAATGCGAACAATATCCTGTGTGTCATGTGTCAGTACCGCACCGTAGCTAAGACCGAGCTTACATATCATGTTAATCTATATGGTATGTGTTATGAAATTGCTGAACCGAATCGGTTGGCGGGTACAAAAATAATACTTCAGCCCATATGTAAATTAATGCAGTGAAGGTTTAGAGCAGATTGAAGAGTATGGCAATAAAACACTCACATTTGTTCCTGCATACTTTGAACTTATGGGAGTAATACTACAGCAGGATCAATGATGCAAAACGAGGACGGTCTTCCTGTTGAGTCTCCGCTGCCTTCCGGTCGCGTAAATGCAAGTACGTACTAATGCCGTGGTTTGATATGAAATTATGTTTGCAGTTAAGCCTAGACTGAACAAATGTAGTGTGGAGTGAACCCATTCGGCGCCGCAGCTTAAGTGCTGTGCGTACGTGAAAATGTTATTTTTGATGTAATGCTGTGCTTAAAACATAAATCGTGTAGGAGACAGATAAGCAGGCACTTGACTTGGGGTTTGATGGGTTAAAGTGGCCAGGATGTTTTGTTAGAAGTCAGTTGGCCAGTGTGAAAATGCAGGCTTCTTGTCAAATTTGAAATTATTCACGGTAGTTCTTTTTTCAGTAAGGCAGCAGTGGGCCCTTCATGAAGATGAGGCATTGGCGCACAAACTCCAGGATGAAGAGAGTAAGTTTCAACTTTTTAAATTAGTTTGCATGTTGCATTTGTGGGAATTATTATTTTTATATTGTGGTGTTCCCAGTTACACAGCACTATTGTGGGAATCGGACACGAAATGCCATTGTGCGAGAAGATGTTCCCAAGGCACGAGAAGAGCAACGAAAAGAAGAACAGGAGGCTTTGGAATTCAGATTCAAACAACTCAATCTTCTCCAGCAGCAGTGAGAAAATATTTTATTCTAAATTATTGTTTTAGATGGAATCGAAATATATGTTAAATATCAGAGCGGAGGAAGATTCAAGGATTGCGAGATTAATTTTGGAACGCGAAGAAGCAGAATCAGCTTACAAAGCCGCAGCCAGGGCGGAGTTAAATCCTGAAGTTGGAGATTGTGATGACCTCGATTTTGAAATACTGGATCGTCAACCAATAACAGCAGTCGAGGAATTGGCTGCTGCTAGCAGAATCGAGAGTCTGTTGCTGGTCGGCGGTGCTTTAGGTTATTCAGATGAATTGCTTGAAGGAGCCGTTGGAAGTAGCCCTGGGTCCTCCAAATCTGGAAATCATACGTTCAATGGAGATTTTGATGAAAGACACATGCAAGAAGAAAACGATGCGGTATGTTTTGCGTGTTTACACAGTAGTTTTTATATTTCAGCACTCAGCAGTAGTTGACCCAGTCGCTTTCAGCATCACCTAAGAAGAATTTGACCAGATTCGCTGATTCGCACTCCATGCAACATGCGTTGACCGGGTGTCTGTCTAGTGCGTGTACGTTTAATCCATGACTAGATATTCACTCGGTCATTGCTTGTTGACAAAATTCGTCACGGACATAAGATGAAGGCATCAAGAATACTAGAATACTTTCTGATTTTGTTGTATGTGAAAGTTTTTGTTTATCGATAGGTATTAATAGTGCGCTTGTAAATTTGCAGGAAATCGCGAGAAAACTACAAGAAGAACTGGAGATGGCTGAAAAAGACAGAATGATGGCTATTGAAGCCCAAGATAGAGAGTTGGCAAAAATGATTCATGAAAAGGTAAATTAATTTTTTACAATAAAATTTAAAAGCGTAACAACACGACTGTACTGGGTTGTGCATAATGGAATGTGTATGTTAAATTTTAACAGGAAAAAGCTAGGCTGAAGAGAGCCAAAGAACGAGCAAAATTGAAGGCAGCAGCCGCTGCAAGCTCCAACAGCATTGAGGATAACATTTCTGTACCACCAAGACCTGATCATACTCCATCTTCAATTCTCCGGCCGGCATCCGCGACTTGTTCAGAAGTTCCACCCCGAATACCTGATAAAACCCGCGGAGCAGGGTTGGACTTGGATGATCCGATTGGATTCCGTGCGTCCCCCAAGCCGCTTCCTCCTCAACCCACCCTTCAAGTCAACAGTGGCAATCGCTCTTCAACCTCTAATTACTCACCGATTGACGAACGTCATCAGCGTGACCCAATCCCGCCCTACATGCCTATGCAAGGTTTTAATCGAAGCAATCTGAGTCCACGGAAAAGTAAGTGATGATCTGATATGAAGCAAAGTGTCTTTCAAATTGAATTACGAGAGCAGCTTCTCGTTTTTAGATTAATCAAAGTTGCAAACTGTTTTGCCGTATCTACGTACGTGATAATTAAGTATTTATTGAAGAGCAACTCAGGCTGACATTTATTGATTACTGAAGCTTTACTATTAGAGCAATATTGTGGTAATTTAGTTAAGGCTTTAATTTGAAAACAAGCATCACATCTTGATTTTATACTCATGAAACTGGTTTTAATTTATTTGTCATTGGATAAAGACACCTTTAAGAATGCGATTTAACAAGAAACGATATTTAAAATAATAAATTACGGGATACCGAGATACCCTGTGAAACACTGCTTAAATATCAAGTTGGTTTTGTCCTGAGTTCGATTGAATTTTATTTTCTAAGCTCTTAGTTCATTTAGTTAGAAGAAAGTAGGGCCAGGAGAGACAGCCGTTGATAGTTTAAAAGTTTTCAAAATGATGTTGAAAAATTGCTCCCCGGCCCTCGACATCGTTATTAGATTTCGTACAAGCTTCATCCACTGTTTTGGTCATAGGAGGAGGTCCACAGCTAAAAACGCCGAATTTAGTGACCTGTTTAAATTTAACATTCATTAAAACCAGTTTAGTTTAATTTATTTGAAACTGGTTGTTTTTCTGTACTTTGGGATGTATAGTGCGTAGGGATCTGACGAATGAATCGAAATTGGGCCGGCCAAAGTGTGTTACCGATCTGTAGAAAGAAAGTGGTGGTGGCACAATTTAAAAACAGTTCTTTATCTATCAACGGTATGCTAATCATGTCCTTACCTCAATCCTGTGAAGAGGGATCGGTTTCTCACTTTTTGAAAGTGTCGTTCACAGATATACTAAGTTCAGAAGGATTATATTATAACAAAACATTATATATAAAACAATATTACTTTGCCGTGCTAAAAATTTGAAAATTTTGGTATTGGGTGATTTTGCTTACCAATAACACCGTTCTTAAGTCGAACTTATCGTAGAGCTCAGTGACGAATATGTGGACATTGATTATTTTGTGTTCTTCGACTTCCCTGAAATTTGAGACAAAAATTACCTTATTTGCGATAGACTCTGATCTCTTGAAAATAACGAAATGTACCGGATTATATCGATAAGCCATTCGAATTGTTTCTGTGTGCGGGTAACCCAAATGAAATAAATTTTCTTGCAGTGCCTGAGATTTGCGTTTGCGGCAACGTCTGAAACGTATTTGTTCCCGATTGTAATTAGAGAATTTGTTTTTGTTAGGTCAAATTACCTTTAAGAATAGACGCAAACGGAGTTACGCCGATACCACCGCCGACTAGAACCGCCACTTCATATCTAAACCAATCCTGATGCCCTGTAATTTTTAAATGTAAATTTTCTGTAAATTGTGTAAATGTCTGGTGTAACTCAGCTTATTGGTCTATTGAGAATGTTCCATTCCTAACATTACCTTCTCCATATGGTCCGTCCAGATAAAGTTTTGGTAATGAGCTTAGCAAAATTACAAGTTAGCGTGCATCACTTCTAGAAAGATTTTTCGTACATTCAGTTTAATTTGTTACCGTTCGTAAATCTGTCGAATATTTGCTGTGAATGGACCCACGGCTCTGATATGAAGCGTTAATGTGGGCTCATGCGGTGCGGAGGAAAGTGTGAATGGATGATACTCACTGGAATTGAATGCTAGGCAAGCTATTCTTACCCACTGTCCAGACTTGTATTCAAATCCAGTTGGTCTCACGAATTCTAACTTTGTAACATCTGTAAGTTAATAAAGCTTAAATTTCCGAACTGACAGTTTAATTACGTTCGGCTATATCTATTTAGTTGTTAGCTACTTGAAGGCAAGAGTTCAGCACGTAGGACCGGAATTTCAATTTTCTTTCGACTAGTAGTAATTAGACGATCCAAAATGAACAAGAAAAGTGGACCAAACAAGTAGTTTTGGAAAATTGGTTCTTGAACGAGTCTTCCGGTTCCATGAAGTATCATCAAAACGTACCACCTAAGGGGAGGCATGAGGCATGAATTCAACATTGGATATTGAGGTTGGACCTTTGCACATTGTAAACACCTACATTACTTACACTGGGTATGTCATATGCGTCACCCAGAACATTTGGAATGCATAAGTTCGAGCATAATTTGTTGAGAAAGTGTAAATAAGTGCGGCTTGAATAACGAGAAGAATGCCAGTTATTCCCGTCACCGTTTGAAAGCACCAGTAATGAAACTTAGGAATAATGTGGCTCCTGTCAGAAGTAAAAAGTGATTAATTATTAGTTGCACTCATGTGATATTTCTTTGTTTAAGACAGGAAACCCGTTCATACGCTCGATAGTACTCCCGGAAAAGGCAGGTTAGGTCGGATGCGGTTTGAGTTGAAATGTGGTAGAAATTGACTGCATGGCCAACTACATGGATAACGGTGAAAAGAAGTGCAACTCTTGCAATGTATCTGTGCATGGCCACACATTTGTCAAATGGAATGATTCGATGGAGGAACGTCTCTCTTAAATGTGTAATAGCATTCCGACACATTGTTAGCAGAAGTGCAGCATAGCAGAACATCATGGCGGATGCTGCACCACGGGTAACTGTTACTCCATATCCAGCAATTTGTCTAAGACCTCGATGTTCACGTTCAAAGGAATAAGCTGCAAACAAATGCAATTACTCATGATTTCATGCGTGAGATAAGAATTGCAAATGAATTTATCATATGGGGTTTACTGTATGCTCTTTCTACAAATATTCCTAGAACGACCAGAGTGAATAGTACTATCCAAAATATCTGCAAATGATACAATTCCACAAAGCTCTCAAGTCGATTTTTTGCTGTCGTGGTTGGCAATATATTTGTATCACGATCTTCTTCAAGATGTTTGTCCTGAGCCAGCTTCTCCATGTCATCGTCCTCCCTTAATTTGAACTTACATTAGAGCTTTGTCCTAAATTGCTTATACACTAGTGAGCTTTAACTGAAGTAGTTAGTATTACCCTCCATAAATGCTCATCACCGCAGCCCTAGCAGATTGATGCAAGGTTTGATCTTTGCTCCCTCCTTTTCTTGTATCCACTGGAACATTGGCTCCCTGGAAATTTAAGTGAGCGTAGCCGAGTGTGTCTTTGTATCGAGAGAGGAGTCGCTGGAAGTCCTCCAAAGATACTTGTGACTAAAGAGATGAAATAATGTGCTTAGCTATCAGTGGATTAGGAAACAGAAAATAGAAGTGTTTGTAGCAACTTACCCCGCGTTTTAGTCCCGCACTCTCCAGCATGGAATTGACAAGTTCGTTGACATCATCATTGCTCACATTTCCACTTGCTGCCTCAATCATGGACCGAATCATTCCCTTGAATTCATCAATCGTCAGAATTCCGGTCCCATCGATGTCATACATTTCAAACATAAGTTGGGCCTTGTCCTCTGCTGATCCCTTTGCAAATATTACCAGCATGTCCAGGAACTCGCGAAAACTAATGTATCCATTTTCATCTCGGTCAATAAGGTCAAACATCTAGTTGCATACAGGGAAAAATTAACGATGCATGATTAAATTCGCATATTTAATTCAGTTCACCTTTTCAACAAATTGTGATCCACTTTTCATTCCTAGTGAGTCTGCGAATTCTGCTCTCGTCAATTCCGTCTGAATAACTTCCCGAATTAATTTTGGATCTAACAAATCTTTTCCTCCACTGGGTTTATCAATGCTGAAGGATTGGGCAAATACAACACGAAAGAATTTCTCCAGGCGCTTCAGTCTATCATTTTTGGTAATTGCAGCAGACAAACTTTGCTTTAGTGTTCCATGCTGTTCATGGATGTCAACGATCCCACCCAATCTCATTCTCAACATGTTTATAAATGAATCTCGTATGAGTTCTCCATCGAATTGAAGGACGCAGTCGTATTCCTTTGGATTTTTGAGAACTAAATGGACTCCGTCAGAAACAAGGATTAAGTCAACACCACATTTTGGTGACAAATCCACACTTCGAAGAAGCTCTCCTTTGTGACTGTGGATTTTGAGAATGTACTCTTCATTCAGAAGGAGGGCTACGGCTCGTGTGCCTTCTTTGTGGCTTTGCCATTCCCTAGCTGGCAGACGTAAAAACATTTGTGTTGAAATTCAATTAAATTAATTTCTATAATAGAATGATTCGACTTACCAGCGTATGGAGTAGCAATATGTCCCGAGATTTTGAAGGAACGTCTCAAATCCTTTTGCAGTTTCACCAATTCTCGTTGTTTTCGTTTTTGGCGAACTCCTGCTAGCATTGGAACAAGCGCTGCGATTCCTGCATCAAGACAATCAATCGGTTTGGCTTGGTTAATTGGTTTTTAAAATGTGTCCTTATGTTAGTATAAAGATACTATTGAACGCACGAACCCAGAATGATTAATCCCAATGCTGTGTATGTGAGACAGTATGAGATTTCACTTCCATGAAAATAATCATACGTCCCTGGGTCTGAACATTTTTCAACTTTTGTTTCTGGTGAGTCCAACTAATTTAGAAATAATTATACGTAGTTACGTCTACATCCAAAACTGCACTTTAAAAACTTGGGGCACGCGTCACCTGTGGAAAATGAAAGCACGTAGAATTTTTCGGGATTCCGACAGGTTTACCCTTTGCGTCGTATTTTTGCATACTGCATGTACTGTTTTGCCATTGTGATCCAGACGACAATCCACACTTTTGGCCAAACCCTTGCAAGTCAATAAATATTAAGCATTGTAATTAATGGCTAAAAGTGTGGTATCATATACTAAACTATTTTAAACCTGTTTCAACATCTTCTTCTGTTGGAACCCGAAACGGATTTTTTTGAATGTCATCCTCGCTCATTCGTGTTACGGACATTATCATGTCATACACTTTCAGCGTTTTAATCCTTTCAATCTGCACGCTGGAGAAGCGCCTGTAGAGCTCTTTATTAGAAATGTAAATTCGAAATTTTATGTAATAAGCTCTCACGGTGTTTTCCAGTTTGTATTTTGAAACCAAAACCGGTCTGCATTCCTAATTCGTGTGAATTGGTCTTTTATAATTGCACGAAATAGAGGGCCCGGTCGATCCGAAGTTTCTAAAATTCCCCCAGTCCAAACGTCGATGTTGTTCCACGAGGCTTTTCGCAAGCATTCTTGGTATTCTGTCGAATTCTTGTTTTCGCATTTCTCTTTTAGTCGGATGCAATAGTCGTTTTCTTCGTGTTCGTTACAGTGAGCTTCGTAGGCTTTACATTTGGCACAGATATCCCGCTCATTTTTGTGAATGTCTTCCATTTTCTGAAGGATGTCTTCCGGCGTAGATGTGTTAGTTTCAGAAATGTATTGAGATACACTACGGATTTTATTCAAACCGAATGTTTTCCTTGCAGTATTGTAGTCAGGTGTACCGTGGTCCCGACCTGCATGAAAAGTGAAAATATTTGATAATTTGAACCAAGGCTGGTGTGAAATTTTGAAAAATGTCCCTCGCCTCTTTGGATGTTAACCGCCATTAAATCCCTCCTTGAGAATTCAAGGGGACCAAAAACATTTCCTCTCAAATCTTCAACAATCATATTGTCTTCCCGTTCTGAACGTTGGGACGCCATTCCCATGAGCAAACGGTCAATATCTGCAACTTTCTTGTTGTGAATTTCTGGCTCTGGGCATGTGCTTTTGAAAGGCATTAGCAGCGGCTCCTTTCCAGGTATACAAACAGAGATATTTTAATTAAACTAGAGTTACTTTAAAGTTTTATAATATATTTGTTTTACCTGTGGCCGCCAAAATATGTTGCATGTTCTGACACCGGAATCTCTCTTCTCTTTCCTTGCATTCTTCTGAAATTCACTCATATTTTTCGGTTTGTGAATCCCGTAAAAGTCAATCGGCTTGCAGCCACCACAGGCGTAGTCCCGCATATAAGAGCCTGGTGTAACCAATGTATGACCAAATCTCATCGCCGCTGTTTGAAAGAATTGCTCAATTTGTGGATCGACGCTTGGATCGTAGCCATTGTATTCCTCCAAAGCTTCTCCAAGCCATTGTTCAAGCCAATCGTACATGACAATTTGCTGGTAAGTTCCAATTGTCCATTTTCTGGCTTCCTGGATTTAGGAAAACTCACAACCGTTCAATTTAGTCTTTACTATCACTAAACTTAATGTGTATGAAATACGGATTTACATTATACACTCGTTCGCCTGTCCATTTGGGTCGAGTTTCATTCAAATACGACGCAATGTGATTATGCCACCGAAAAAGTACAACTCCGAAGGATAGGAGAAATGCGTTCTCATTTCCGCGTGGATTTCCCAAAACTGTGAATTTATAAGTGTAATGATTTCTGAATGCTCAATGACAACAGTCGCAGTTCTGCATATTTTCAATTACCAAAAAATCTGTTAACTGGTAAAGTTTCATGTTTTTCAATAAATTGGGGATGAAATGCAGGTGGTGGTGGATTAGCCAATGGAAGCCGAATATTGTTTACAATCGGAAAAAGCCCTTCATCATTTTCAGATGCGAGAAGCCCTCCATGAACAATATGGCCATCTTTATTCGTTCGTAAAATATCAGCCCAAGCCTTTGAAGTCCCGTAAATTAGGCCTCCGTCTATCCATGGAGTAATTTCATTTAACTGAAAAAGGGACGTAATGTTATAACTACATGAATGCTTGATGCATTGTTTGGAATACAAATTCTTGTTATCTTATTGTATATACCTGCTGTCTAGGATTTCCTGGTGAATGCCCTGTGTTTAGGTCATACCTTGACCTTTGAAAGGGCATAAATGTCTTTCCTGGCTTTCCTACCGAGTTATTAAATGATCGAAATCGGTGTTTCTCCGGGATTTCTATATTAAAATATTCGGGGGGACATCCAGGCCTTTGAGCGTCGAGGAGTTCCTCAACAACTTGCTGTCCAAAATAAACTAGGAATGCTGTTTTTCCTGTTTTTGACCCACATGCCACGGTTTGTTCGCCTCTTTTGCAGACAGCGCTCCGGGTCATCAAAGAATCGCTAATATAAAATGGATTTTGACGCCTCCCTTTGACTGGTTGATAAACACCGTCGCTATACACTGGAGGGACACGCCGAAGGAGTGGTGTGTCTGAAATTGCAAAATTTTAAGGCGCAATCGCAAAAAAATATTAATGTCGTTAGACTCACCAACTGCACCCAGGTCAACTTTGAATACATTGTTGTAGAAGCCATCATAAGATTGAAACTCTGGCGGGTAGAAATTCATTTTGTCGCTTTCGACTGCCTTCAATGAACAGGTTGGTAAATTAGCATTTGGCACGGGATCGATTAGACATCCGTCAATTAGCCATGAAATTAAATTCCGTTTCTTTGATGGTTCTCGTCCTTGGATCCAAATCTTAGGGTCTGGCTTCACATTTGGAATTGGATTGAACGATGTTTGTAGAAGTGGTGGCGGTAATTTAGTGCTTGGGTTGGTAAAATCTTCGTCGGGGGAATTGTCTTCAGGTAATTGCCGTGATACTGCATCTTGGTTTCGGTTGTTGTTGTTGTTGTTGCGGGTTGGATGTGAGTCCGAAGTGCGAAATGCTGTCGATTTAGGCGGGTTTCGGTTTGAAATTACAGGTGGTTGAATGACTGCAAGATTAAGCATGGATTACACTCCTGCTGCTAGCATTTTTTAAATTTCTACCTCAAAATTTTAGGAATGTGCTGTTTACCGTTTCCATTTTGATCAATTGCAGGTTCAGGAAAGTGGAATGGGTCTGCCAACGTATGCCCAGTTAAAATTATGACAAACAAACTGAAATTGAACAGTTTTGGGGTAATTTTGGATGGCATTTCTTATTCGCGCATTAGAATGCAGTTAAGTATTAAGACAGCTCTGGGTTTCTAGTTTATGGTGAAAAGGCAATCAAGAAACTAATTTGTACGAGTAGCATCTGTACAATTTTTGTCTTTGTTTCCTTGTGTTCTTGGTGTTATGCGGTGGTATTTTGAGCTAATTTTCCGGATGTATGTTTTACTTTGGGTTTGTATGTTATAAATTACCGACATTGCATACCACATATTAGACAAACGTACACTTTAATATTATTCTTTCCAGGTACGGAAGTCTGGAAACCTCAGTTTAACAGCTTCAAGTTTATAAAATTTGCTTTTCTACTTCCCTCACTCTTTCCCCGCAAAGGTTAATTATTTACTTAGTTGGTAGATTAATCATAATTTTTAACAATTGTTTTTTATGGTGGACTCCTCTCTTTTGTAGCATGGTGGAGGCGGAATTGACGGAAAGGACTGACCCTTCTTGGGCTGAAGGACTTATACCCTGCCTAAAAGGTTGAATTGCTCAACCCCGTTGCGTTGTATCTCTCTCATATGTTAGCACTCTGCCGTGTCTAATTTTCATAACATGGGATTCAACATGCTAGTTCAGTTTGATATGAATTTAGGTTCAACTAATGTGAATACACTCTAGAGAACTCCTCTGACAGATCGTAGAATAATTTGTCAACTAGAACACGATCTATTTTGCTTCGTGTTTCAACTAGTAGTGTGTGCGACTGAGTAATTGGAATTTAAGATAAAGCTAGCTAAAGATAGCTAAATTAGTAATTGGAATCACTAATAAACTGTGCAATAATAAGCTAAAAACCGAATTGGAATTAAGTTCGAATTAATTCCAAATGTGTATTCTTTTTACTTTCGGTTGCAGCTGATATGTAAAGCCAGGTGTATAGGCATTTCTGAATTGTAAATACAGCGCTACAGCTCTAAATGCCCTAGGATAGGAAGCGCTTTAGAACCGTTCCTTAACCAACTCAGAAGTGCTTCTAGATCCTTCAAAGCGCTGCTACCACAAATAAAAACTGAGGGGAAGCGCTTCAAAATAACTCGTAAGCGCTGCTCCTATAATCATTAATTTAATTAGCTACTAGCAACCGTAATAAACTTGCGCAATTTCACAATGGCCACAAACGATTTTTTAAAAAAAATTTTTTTGATACTAAATTATTGACACTTCTCAGAGCGGTTGCCATGAAGCATCTGGAACTCAAGTTTGGAATGGAATTTTGTTTATGAAGAATTGTCATGCAAGGAAATCAAGAAAAAGATGGAAGACTTTCATGAAAGGATCATATCATCTACTGATTAGTATTAAATCTACGAGGACTGAGGATTCGCTCTGCAGACCATAAATTAGTTAAATTATCGTATATCATCACCACAAGTCACTCCCCACAACTGCCTGTCTCCGCTGATATCGCTCCCGGCCGGCTTTTCTTCTGAATTCGTGATATCGTCGCGTCGTAAGTTTCCCGTTCTTTCGACTCTGATCCCCTGCTAGTGTCATCACATTACCGTGTCGGGTTCCGGACCTTCACTACGTAAAGGGATCATCCCAGGAGTTGGAAACGTAAGTCAAAATATTACTAGCGTTTTTAATTAAATCCGTAAATTCCGCTGATTTGCATAATTTTTTTTTATCAATTTGTCAGCAATCAATCAGCAACTAAGTTTTAAATATTTTTATTTTGTGAAATATTTCACAAATTGGTTAAATTTCTTAGCTTTTTATTAGCGCCAAACTAGTTGGTTAGATTGGATTTGAACATAACTCTTATTTTAAACACAATTTAGTTTTACATACATTACATTATACTAAATTCATGGTAACATGAATTTCGGCCAGTACTTTGCAATTATAGCTAAATGTCAGGGAACATGAAAGTCGCTGCGCTCTTTAGTCGCTATGTAGTTTTCTGGCTAAATGTAGAGTCTTAAAGGTGAATAATTTCAGTAGACTTTCCTTTGCAATTATACATTACAATCTAGTTTATTAGTACGCGATAAATCGCTCGTTTCAAAGTAGAACTCTGTAAAGAATCCCATTGTTCTTCACAACATTTTAACTTGTTTATTCATTCCCAGCCAAGTGCCAGACAGACAGTGAATGTTGCTATCTAGTATGCACCTGTGCCCAAAGGATTTAAATGTGACGTATTAGTATGGCATGATGTCCAGTCGGGCTTAATAACCGACCGCAAGGCTGGACCCCATGCGTGTCATGTACTGCACAACATTAACATTCATTTCAATGAACCGCACTTGTTTTCTCATTCAGTCATACAAAGTCGCGTAAAATGTATGAATGGAAATTTACTGGTTATGCTGCTTAAGCATGTGCAAAAATAATCTCCAGTTTGCAAATTGTCTTGATTACTCGATGCTGTACGTCCTGCTTATTTCACGCATCATTGAGATGCACGCGTGGCTTGAACATCATTTTTAAATGAGTTTTGCTATTGCAAATAAAAAATGGAACACGAACACGAGGCACAGATACTAAGAAATTGGACATGTCACACCAGCACCAGGCTTCTCCATTTTGGTGTTATAATTGAATTTTAAGAAATCATTATTGCGTAAGCGTAACAATGTGCAAAATTAGTTTTGCTGCTGTTCAACACATCATTGAAACAATGTACTTTCTGACATATGATTATTTTTTTTACAACTTGGCTTGAAAGCACTTCAATACAGAAACGACAGAAAGGCATCTGTGACATTGCCCCATACAAATAAATATGCACGTTATCCCTGCATGCGTGGTTTTGGTTAACCATTTCTACTGCTAAGTTTTATTACAGCACCTGCTACACACAAATACACACGCTTTTCATTAATTCGCGAATAAACGACACATGCAGTCGCAGTCTTGATTGGAGTTGATACAACCGTGCAGGGTTGGACTTTTAAAAGGTTGGACTGGATTTTGCATTGCGGAAAAGTGAACCCTGGTTCAAACGACATGACATAAGAATTGCCTATGCATGTAATTAACTCCTGGAAATGTCAATGTAGGCAAATATGCTTGATATGTTCTGGGGATCATCCGATTCTCAGATCAGGCACTGAATGCATGATCGGGAATGATGGAATGAAGCCTTTCCCTGCTGTCACGTCCACAATAAAGATTTTAGTAAATTGAACTTCCACACATTTTATTAGGTGACTAGGCTTTGGCTAGACGGACTCCTCCACTTGACGTGGCGTACGTACGTGTGAGTGTGGGTGACTGAACAACTGGTTTTTTATTTTGTTTTTACTTTTCAGGCATTTGCCGAGACAAGCAGTTCTCCCTTCTGGATTCGTCCAAAAATAATGAGTCCCAATCAAAAGGCAGAAGGTTTGTTGAGCACGGCAGCTGATCCAAAAAATGATAGTGCTGGCAAGGCGAAGGAAATTTTGTATAATGGAGAATACTATGATGTCACAAATTGGATCAAGAAACACCCGGGAGGGTCAATCATTGAATCTTATTTGGCGGAAGGCGAGGACGCCACTCATGCTATCCAGCAATTTCATCAACGGGCATCCAAAAAAGTGATGGCGTTGATGGGGGCTATGAAGAAGAGGCCCGCGGAAGCTCAAGAATGTAAGGAATCCAAGCTTTTTTTTAGAGAACGCACCTCACATAAATTTTTTCATGATTTTATTAAAAATTTAATTATTTAAGTGTATGTATAGGTATAGTCCGCATTTTTGCAAACCGGCTGGATTTCCAACTGAATGAGTTCTACTATGAAGGTTGCATTTAATTTGAAATTTTAATAATTTTTTTCAGACAAAATGGACCCCGATCAATTGAAGAAGCACCATTGCATTGACAGAAGATTTTACGAAATTGTACTTGGAATTGGAAAAGGAGGGGATGTTCAATCCATCCTACTCTCACCTGGCCTACCGATTTTCTGAACTAGTCATTATGTGCTATGCGGGTTTTCTTATGGTAGTCTCTGGAAGTCTTCTTGTTCAATTTCTTGGAATCATCATTCTTGGGATTGCCCAAGGGCGTAGTGGGTGGATTCAACACGAATCGGGCCATCGCTCAATCACGGGTGTTCCGAAATGGGATCGTCTGATTCATGCCACAGTTTTTGGTAAGATATTTACAATATTAAAATAACATGCTTTTAAAGAATTTTGAAATTTTGTTTTCCATAAATGAGCCCTGATTTTCTTGGTTGATTCTTAAATTGTGCGTATTTCTGCCCAGTTCCGCACTTACACTAGTATGCACTTAATTGCATAGGGAAGGCTAATAAGCGCACAGCGCGACAAAATGGACCAGTTTTTATTAGTGCTTCTCAGTTCATTCAAACAAAAGCCATATGTAATGATTCACAAATTTTGTCTTGTCTGGACAGGACTTGGCCTTGGACTCTCTTCCACATGGTGGGCCAGAGGTCACAACCGGCATCATGCAATGCCTCAAAGACTGAAACACGATGTTGACCTCGACACACTTCCACTTATTGCGTACAATGCCAAAGTAGTCAAAAATGCCAAGCAGGGGAAGAGTTTTCTTATTCAAAATCAGGTAAAAAATTACTAAAATCAAATTACAATTATATTTGTGAATTAGAAAATAGAAAAGCTTGAGATTGAGAGAAGATTGCTAATTTTGAACCATGTGAACAGGTGTATCTGTTTTTACTGATTGACACTTTGCTGGGAACACTCATTTGGCAATTCTACTTGCATCCGAAATATGTGCTCAAACACGGCTACTACTACCAATTACTTAGCATGCTTGGACATTACGTGCTTGCATACGCAATCGGTTAGTAATTCCAACTCCGTATTGAAGCTTACAAGTATTCAACTTGAATAATTTTATATGGGTCTTATCTACCAGGTTTCTGGCCCTGGCTCTTGTCAACGTGGGTCATGTCCATGTATTTGTTTGGAAACTTTTCTTTGTCACATACGCACCTGCCAGTCACAAATGACCCCACACATTGGGTGGAATACTCACTTGTCCACACAGCTGACGTGAAACCATCCTGGTGGTGTGATTGGTGGATGGGCTACCTGAATTATCAAATCGAGCATCATCTTTTCCCAACCATGCCACAATTCCGTCATCCACAAATTCACCAAAGAGTCCGGGCTTTAGCTGAGCGCCACGGAATCCCCTATGTTGTATACACTTATGCTGAGGCAGCACGCAAGACTTTTCAGAATCTGAAGAATGTGTCCGAGGAACTAAAAGATCTGTAAAATTGATCTAAAAGTGGTTTAGAACAAAATACTACGTTCTAATAAAGAAAGGATTTAAATTATTGTGTATTTTTTCACCTTTTGGTAGACCATTAAAATTTGGAACTGGTTCTCTATTTTTGTTAGGAATAGGAATAAATCTATACCGCACTGTATCTATATTGTTACCGGACTACCATAATATTGTGAAGAAGAGAAGATCGAAGCTTGAAATGAAATAATAATATTGCGATTATAGTAAAAAGAAATTACGTAGGCCAGTGCTTTACCTTCTTATTTTTTATCATAACCTGCTCTGCGTTTCTAAACATATCACATTTCAATTAAACTAACCAGAAAATAGTTAGAATCATTATGAAACTAACTTTTTATTTAGATTTGGCTTAGCACTTTCAATTAAAAACATCAAGTTTTGTTAATTCTTGAGATTGCTTCAACAATGAACAGAATTTCTTCATATGTTCATCCGCATTTCAAATTTTATAAGCTTATTTGATTAAAAATATGAACAGCAAGAAAACCTAACTACCCAATATGCTCGAGTCTGTGTTTGTATTGTTAATCTTATTAAAATTAAAGTTGAGCGTCAAAACAATGGTAGGAAACTGGAGGATTAGAGAGAATTAGCGTAGCTTTGAAGGGTCTTGAGTGTCAAAGGCTGTTATTCACTTTCATCCCGTCGGTCCATTTGGTGAATGGTTAAGGTTCTCGGGAACTTAAGACTCCTTCACTTGACACTCTTACTTTCGTCCGGGGCTTAAGATTTGGAGTCATGTTGAATATAGGGAAGGCCGGAAACTTATATGAGAAAATCAGTGGGAGTCTCTTTTCGCTTGTTGATAAACTCTCCCCGTCGTCGTCGTCTCACTCACAAGTAGCAAGTTACATGGATCTTCCAGCCTGTTTCCTTTTGGTCTGGACGGACGTTCATTTGTGGGATCTGTTGGGATGGATGGGAAGAAACAATTTTATTTTTAACCATTTCTCACTTTGTCAAACTTCTTACACGTCTTCTCACATGTGCGTCTCATCATCATCAACCCCTTGAGTACCGAACACCGAAACCCAAACCACATAAAATCCGATCCACACGCTCGTCGGTGTGTAAACCAGCCACAAATTGCAACACCAGGCGAAATACAAGTTCAAGGATAAATCCTATGCAGAGTGCATTCAAAATGCCACAGATTTAGTGAAACTTTTAGAATTTTTTTAAAATTTGGAACATTTGTGCAGATTGCAAAAATGTGCAGTGAAGAAAATGAAAGCCTTTTGTTGAATAAGATTTTAATTGGTTAAAGAAAGTGAAACTGAACAAGAAACACAGTCACAATGTTGGGGAAAATGCAAAGACTAATTTGGAGAATGAAGATACTCCATTTGCTAGGTTTAACATTTGTGCTAATTTTAGCAACGATAGGAGTGCAAGGCAGTATTGCCTCACAAAGTCCTGAAAATTCGCAAAGCAATAGTATTGTGGGATCTTCGGATTCATCATCCAGTTCTTCTGGCAGCGGGACAACGTCATTAACTGCTCTTCAGAATGCTCCGGTCGGCGGGTAAGAGATTTTATCGCATTTTATCAAATCAAACTAGGTCCGATTTCTATATTCAATCGCACATTTCTTCTTAAATCTAATATTTTGTTGACTTATTGAATGTATTGATCGAACTGTCGCACTATTCGCCAAAGTAAAAATTGAGGCCAAGAAAAGATCGGTTGACTTTCTGAAACATGTCAACTAGCTTTTTACGTGCGCATGTACATATTCTGCATCAATTTTGTTTCCCTACACAACATATTAATCTGAAAAGGACGACCCAAATATATGAAACCCAGACTCATACGCATTTTCATTCATTAGTTTCTTTCGCAACACAAGTCCTTCACCTCAAGAAATCTTATTTTTATAATTAGATGTGAAGGATGTGTAAATATTAAGTTGGATGTGTGCTACTAATGCTGCCCGTAAATTCCGATTGGGTCAAACCAAATTATACAACACACGTGGCTGGTGACTTTATCCACACCACAATGAGAATTATGTGGATTTTCTCTAAATGGACTTAAGTTATGAGAAACATGAGAAATGAGCTTGTCTATAGTTCATTGTATGCTAATCTGCATGCAAAATGGACATGTCAGACTGAGACTGTCGTCTCATCTAAATCCTTATTGTCAAAGCAAGCCAAGCAAATCCTGGCGGACGAAGACATACTGGACTGGAGGAGGGCGAACTTGATCTTTGCTTTTCTTAAGAGGAAGTACAGATAGCCAAAATTCCTTTCCCTGCGAATATGAACCGAACGCACTTAAGAACATTTCACATTATCACACCAGACGACATTAGCCAAATAGCCAGCAAGAAAGTAATGCATTGAAAGCATTTGGCAGTTGAATTATATTATCCAACGTTTTTATCGGCTTGTCTGTGCTAATGTTAAATTAAAAGTGCTTAACACTAATCTCAGGGAGGATGGCTTGGTCCTCTAGTCACTTTTTAATTTTTAATCAGAACCGATACTTGTCTGACTTGGAGTATTAAGAGTGGTAGAAATTGCATTTGACTCTTGACATTTATTTATGACCAATGCAAATTCCATTGATTACATATTCATTTTAGTTCACCGTCTTCTTAATCAGCTAATATTATTAAATTATTCTGTCCATAACTAGTTATCAAATTCTAGCTGGTTTTTAACTGCCTCTTTAGTTAATTAGTCAGTTTTCGCTACATTACCGCATCACTATTTTCAGGCTTTAAACGGAATTAAATTCGTTGCTCCTTTCACAAGTCTAAATCCTCAAAGATTTGGTGGAACAAAATGATTCAGATGCATTGCACTCCTTGCGTTTCTCCATGTTTACCTTCCAGCTTTACACATCTTCACTGAGTGAGTCGCAGTTGCAGTTGGGTTGATATAAAGCCAATTAAAGCTGAGTAGATTTGCTTTTAATAAATAAGTCTGATTCAACCCTTTTAGCCTTCCACTGTGACTCCGAGTCATGGTTTCTTTTGGAAAAATTTTCTGGCTGACACTCACACGAATATAATCTCCTCAGCTGCTCTTCTTATCCTATCTGCGAATGCACATGTGTCTTTGTATTTCATTGTTATTTTCCCTGCGACCTGTTGCAAAACAATGAAATAAATCACAGTTCATCTTCTCAATCCGCGGGTTCAATGTCCTATTTTATCAGCTTCGGCCCTTTAACCCATTTATCAATTGTCAGCAATTTTGGCTTGAATTCCCGCATGAGGAGAATGGCAACTAAGGGAATAGGTGGTAGCATGAAGATGAAAGTTAATCCATTTTTTTCTTGGGTTTGAATAACTTCGGCAGTCTTAATCTTAATGCTAATGCACTCTGACTCAGAGACAACAAAAAAGGTAATGTTTTCACGAACCAAAGATTTCAGCGGAAATGCGAATCCTCAATGGGATGAATGTGAATATGTCTGAATACATAACACAAAGGCGACACGAATTAGCTGGAATTAATTCTGCCTGGTAATCGAATGTCTTAATGTCCAGAATATGCCTACTATAGATTACTAGATTCATAGTGGGCATTATTGGGATGGTAGAAGGCAAGGCTGCTGGGACGAGAATTCCCAAATCTTGACTTTCATAGTTGCACAAATAATGTGCGTAAGGTATTTATTTACGGGATACTCGTTCAATAATTTTCCGAGGAATTTAGAAAAAAATTAAGTCTACCGTGAAGTCCCTTATGGAAAAAATTGCTGCGACGGCGGCGGTGAAAGGACCTGTCCAAATTCTGAACCACCACCTTTACCCTCCAAGATAATTTTATATTTGCTTGCAAGTCGCATTATATTTTTTTAAACCCACATACTTGTTAACCTAAAAGATGTAAAACCGTATACTGTGTCATATTTGGCCACTACTTATAATGGTAGCAGTGCCAATAAAATTTGATTCCTCTCTGATTGTTTACCAAAGCTCTACGTTTCTTTCGTTTGCATTTGCATTTTCAATTTGCATTGTGTAATTTCAGGTTTAGAATAACTAATTTATTTATCTTTATGATTAATCAATGTCATTTCCCTATTTAGACCAAACGTATGCCGGTCCAGGGTTAGAAATTATTGTTGTCCGGGCTGGACCCAAAAAATCTCATCTGGGCTGTGCGTCATACGTAAGTCTGAATTGAAATCATACATAACGTTTAAACTGTCCTACATGCTGGGGGTGCGTGGACTGAGATTTTAGAAATAGTAAGAACTTGCGACATTAAAATCGGGCTACGTTGAAACCGGGAAGTGCGTAGTGTGATTGCACGACTTTCAAATTTTGTCCAGGTTGCGAGCACTCGTCATGTATTGCTTTAATTCACTCTTTTGTATCTTGAGTGAAAAAAGTGCGATTTTTAATTATTTTCTATAATTTGTACTATTAGCAATATGCACTAGACCATGTGGCGCAGGCAGATGTGTCAAGCCGAATTTGTGTCTTTGCGATGGCGGTACAATTGCCGTGGCCTGCTCTGGTTCCAAAGGTAAACGCAGTAAGAAAAACGTCATATTTTTACTTAAATACTATTAATAGCTTAATCCGTACTGCTTTATATTGTCATTAAACGTCTTTACAAAAGTAACACAGATTTTAATGCAATAGACGGCAGACCGGGTCCAGGATCTGGCTCGGGTCAAAGTTCTTCCGGGTCAGGGGGACGTCCCGGGATCGACGGATCGTCTTCCACGTGTCAAATCTCTTGTTTGAACGGCGGGACTTGCATTAATAATAAATGTGTTTGTCGGACGGGGTATCAGGGGGAGTATTGTGGAGAACGTAAGTTTTTTTGCTATTGAAGTTTGTAAGAGTTTGATCTAGTCAAGAATTTTGTCAATTTTGTGTCGTACGATTCTAGCCATTTGCCGAGAGGATTGCCAAAACGGTGGACGATGTATTGGACCCGATCGATGTGCGTGTGTTTATGGGTACACGGGGCGGAAATGCGAAGCAGGTACTTTAATTTACATTACTTAAATTGTGCCAACGCGGTTTAGTCAAATTTATTCCAATTCGAATGCAAAACTTTGAGATAAGGCTTGTAGCGTAGTGCATGTATGCCTAAAAGTTTTAGTTTGTTCGTCGTGCGTATAAGTCATGGAGTGTCGCAATCGCAAATGGAATGTACGGATGTAATTGGTAGACGTGTCGCCGATTAATAACCACTCGTAGATTAGGTTCACTGAACTTAAGGCGGCGGTGTCGGCGAGGCTGCACTTTGGGTCATGACATGAATCATGATGTTGATTTAATGCTTTTAGCCAGGTCCAGGTTTTACTTACGACCAGGCACAGGCAGCAAATGCATGTGGTAATGCAATCCTGTGCCTTGAATATAATGAGTTTGGATCATGATGAAGTAGGAGTGTGTCAAATCAATGCAGATGTAATGTAATTTCAATCAACAGGGAGCATGAAAGCATGAAATTAAAATGTTTTTGGCGGTGAACCGAATCAGGCTGTGTAAAGTTATTTCACACGAAGAAGCTTCCGGGTTTGAAATGTAAAAGTCAAATTAATGTCTTAATTTATTAGGCAACTCAGATAAGCAAAAAAGCTCGCTACCAAAGCGAGTTCTTTTAATGCATTCTACAGTACTGACAGTACTGATCTTTAAAGAATGATTTCTGAACGTTTTTGCTTTGAAAAATCGAAATTCTCATCGGCATGCTTGTGGTGGCAAACTCCACACATTCAATTAATTTACTTTTTTATAGATTACAGGACGGGTCCATGCTACACTAAAGTGAGTGGGAGTTCTTGTGGAGGTCAACTGTACGGGGTTGTGTGTACGAGACAAATGTGTTGCGCCACTGTGGGGAAAGCCTGGGGTCATCCCTGTGAACCTTGTCCTGCTCAACTCGACTGTGAACCAGGACATATCAAAAATCTACACTCCGGGGCCTGCGTCGAGGTTGACGAATGTGAAGCAATCCCTGGAATATGTGAAGGGGGTAAATGCATAAACACAGGTGCGTATTTAATTTGAATTTTATAAACTATATATTTGCTCAAATCAGTGCATCATTAATTCGGGTTCAATAACAAATGTATGATTGTTTCCTGCACACGATTCTTATGATTAGGTCTAAAGTAAAAATGTTACTGCAGAGAAAAATTGGATTTCGACATGTCAATTAATTTTTGCGTTATCGTTTCTAATTACTTTAGCTGGAAGCTTCAAATGCATTTGTCCGCCCGGTCAAGCACCAAAGGATGGGGTGTCTGGACCTTGTGAGTAACTTTCTTGCAAATTTGGACTCATTTCTTTAGTTTCTTAACTATCGACTGTGTCACATCTATGACGTTTTTCTTCTAATAACAGGCGAAGACGAGGACGAATGTCTCAAGCCGGGCATTTGTACAAATGGGCGATGTATAAATACAGATAAAGATTACTATTGTATATGTGATAGGGGATTTATTCCAACACAAGACAGAAAGCTCTGCATAGGTAAACATTGCCTATCACAAATAATCTCTACTCTCTAATGATACGTAGCTTGAAGCTAATTAATAATTATTTACTTGATAGACTCCCGGCAAGGAAATTGCTTCACGTCAGTGCTTCGGGGGATCTGTCGCGGAAAATTATCGGTTCGTTTAACAAAGAGGGATTGCTGCTGTGGTATGAATATGGGGAAAGGATGGGGAGATGAAAACAACTGCGATATATGCCCCACATTAGAAACCAGTAAAAACGTTTGAAATTTTCAGAAGTTAGAAAAGCGAATTAACCCCATGCTTT
The DNA here is from genome assembly GCA_036851895.1 of Orthonychiurus folsomi. Taxonomy (NCBI): domain Eukaryota; kingdom Metazoa; phylum Arthropoda; class Collembola; order Poduromorpha; family Onychiuridae; genus Orthonychiurus; species Orthonychiurus folsomi. The sequence goes on along the minus strand of JAAXYW010000029.1, from coordinate 26,181 downwards.
CTTTTTTTCGCAAGTACAGATACGTATAAAGAATTATGCGTTGAAGCTGGCCACCTTAAAATGAACATTGATGAATGCGGCCTGAGGCCAGATATTTGTGGCCAAGGAAGGTGTTTTGATTTGCTAGATGGATACCGCTGCGAGTGTAAGCCTGGCTACACTCAAAGGTCAACAATGTCTCCTTGTGAAGGTGCTCATTTCTTACAAAATCTCTTATATTACTTGCATTATTTGCCATAATGGTTAATTAATTATTAGACATTGATGAGTGCAAGCTGCAAAATGGGCTTTGCCAAGGTGGTAGGTAAGTAATTCATTTCTCAATTTTATTCTCGTTTCGAGATTGCAGGCTAATCTAACCTGTAAACCCCTTCTAAGCGCTTTCCTGTTAGTCTGCCCATGGTTAAAGTTGTGTAGACTGACGTGCTTTGTTGTTTATTCTTTACACAAGCGATATATTTTTGCAGATGTATAAACACCGATGGGAGTTTCAAATGCTTATGCCCAACAGGCTTCGATATTTCTTCTGACGGAAGATTTTGTATTGGTTAGTAGAGATTAGAAATTTAGGGATGTCGATTGATATTTAGTTGATTAATTGCTAACTGTCGAGCTGTTCTTTTTGCAGATCATGATGAATGTGGCGAAACTGGGATGTGTGCCAATGGTTTATGCGTAAACATGGAGGGTAAATTAAGTCCAACATAAACCAGTTTACAGCAGTTTAATTAATTAAGTTTGTTTCTTCAAGGTTCTTTTAAATGTCAGTGCAAGGAGGGCTTTATGCTCTCACCAACCGGTCATTCTTGTATTGGTAAGTGCAAACATCTGGAAGCAAGATTAAGGTTTGTTACTAAAATGTACACAATAATTCCAGATATTGACGAATGTTTTGAAAACCCTCGAATCTGCCTTTCTGGTCGTTGCGAGAATTCAATAGGTTCATACAAATGCTTATGCATGGACGGATTTGTGTCGGCTCCTGATCAAGGTTTCTGCGTGGACAAGGACGAGTAAGAACTGCATTGAAGTCCAACATTTAGAAACTTATATTGGTGAAATTCTTAATAACTCTAGGTGCGCCGATAGTGGGATGTGCGACAACGGGCGGTGTTTCAATATGGATGGTAAGCAAATTTAACACTTTACTGGCCCAGATCAGACTTTAGGCGAATTAAAATGCATTTGTAATTTACAAAGGTTCGTTCAAGTGTGTCTGCAATCCTGGTTATAAACTTGATCAGTCTGGAAAGCACTGCATTGGTATGTGAGCCTTAAAATACGAATTAGTAATGAATGCATATAAAGGATGTTGATAACTATGCGCTTCTAGACATAAATGAATGTGAGTTGCACCCGTGTCAAGGAGGAAGATGTGTCAATGAGAGGTTCAATTTTTTTTTGTATTTCGTTAATTCTAATTGTTTAATTTAATGCAATTAAAATACAGAGGATCTTATAAATGTGAATGCATTCCTGGCTTTAACATTGGTTCCGATGGTCGCACTTGTCTGGGTAAAGCAAAATGTGACATTCACATAACTTGTGCATTGGTGGATTTTATTTTTTTATTTTTTTACAGATACCCGGACTGATTTGTGCTACGCTCAATACCGTGATGGATTGTGTTCCCTGCCTTCGTCCACTCCTGTTCCTCGCTCAACATGTTGCTGCTGCACGGTTGTTTTGGGAATGCCAATGGGCTGGGGGACCCCTTGTCGTGCATGTCCGTTACCGAGTACTCCAGAATTTGATCTTCTTTGTCCACATGGAGCTGGCATGACACACAGTGGTGACGGTGAGCAACTAATTTACTGTTTAGAAATAACAGCATTTCATGACCATAGTTATTTCACTTTTAATTTTCCTAGATATAAATGAATGTGCTCAGAATCCCAATATTTGTCCAAACGGTGCTTGTGAGAATTTACTCCGCAGTTACCGTTGTATTTGTGACCACGGATACCAAGTTGATCCAACCGGGAAGCAATGTTTGGACATTAATGAGTGCGAAATTGATGCATTGCTCTGCCATGGAGGAGTCTGCAAGAACTCTCTTGGAAGTTTTCAGGTACACAAGTACATATTACATTTCCTTAAACGTATTACTTTTTTTTAAATGTGAATGGAACGTCGGCCTGACATTAAGATTTTCTTGCAGTGTATTTGTCCTACTGGTACACAATACGATCAGAGGAGTCAGGTATGCGCTGACATTGACGAATGCTCGTCTCAAGAAAATTACTGCTCAAATGGGCGGTGTGTGAACTCAGTGGGAAGCTTTCAATGCCAAGTAAGTGATTCCTGGATCCTGGGAGAAAATATGTTTCATTATTAACAAAAACAAAATTTGTAATAGTGCAATGAAGGGTTTGTTCTGGACTCGACCGGAAAATTTTGCATTGGTAAGATGGCATGCATAGAATGCTAATATTTGCTATTTATGTTGTAATTGTGAGCTTTCTTTTAGACAATAGGAAAGGGTCATGTTGGACAAAGGCGGTGGCTGGAAAATGTGAAGGGAATTTGAAAAAACTGATGTTGCGATCGGAGTGCTGCTGCTCAGTTGGGAAAGCATGGGGAAGCCCGTGTGAGCCCTGCGATGCCAGACTCTGTGAATGTCCACCAGGTTTTGCGAAGGTACTGAATACTGAAATAATCGACGCATTTTTTACATTATAATGTGATGTTTGTTTTTCAGGTTGATGGGAAAGCTTGCAGTGACATTAACGAGTGTGATCTTCATCCAGGTATTTGTCAAGGTGGTGGAACTTGTGTTAACAAAGAAGGAGGATTCTCTTGCGAGTAAGAACTGTATTCCATTGTTTAAAAGCTAGTTATTTTAGTTATTCTTCTTTTAACTAGTTATTTAAAAACAATATTATTCAAACCCGAAACAATTATTAACTGTTGTGTTATAGATGCCCACCTGGGTTAGAACTTGAAGCTGATGGGACTCGATGTGTGGATCGTCGTGAAGAACTATGCTATATGCAAGTTAAGCATGGTTTGTGTAGTAGGCCATTGGATAGCCACTTTCTGAGGGCTGATTGCTGTTGCACCGTTGGTAAGGCTTGGGGTAGGGACTGTCTTCCTTGTCCAAGGCCAGGAACAGAGGGATTTACCCAGCTCTGCCCTCGGGGTGCCGGTTCCAGCGGCAGGAAGGATATTAATGAATGCTCCACAATTCCGGGGCTTTGTGAAAATGGGAAATGTCGAAATACTATCGGCTCCTACACCTGCAGGTATGAAGATGGACTGACATTGGCTAAGTTGTTTAGGAGATAAAAGTGCTACAGTTTAATTTTGTACATTCCAGATGCAATCAGGGTTTTGCCCTCGACGAAGATGGCATTAAGTGCATCGGTATTTTACTATGGTTCTACCAACCTATTTGCATTATATTTGACCCATTTAATATTAATTTTCTATTTAGATATTGACGAGTGCTCCATTATGGCCGGTGTTTGTGGAAACGGTACCTGCCAAAGTAAGTCATGAAAGTTCAAGTTGATTACATTGATTGGTTTTAGTATTTAGTTTATGTGTTAATATTGCCCTAAATTACAGATACGCCCGGAGCATTCACCTGCGCTTGTGAAACCGGATTTGAATCCACCATGATGATGCAAGTTTGCATGGGTAACATTTCATCAAAAATACTTTTGAGATTACAACGTTTTGAGTTCTCGAGGGTTTTTTTTAGATATTGACGAGTGTAGAAATTCCTTGCTGTGCCGAGGCGGGAGATGTGTTAACAATATTGGATCTTTTCAATGTTAGTTTACTAAAGGCAAAGGTGATCCGAGTTTTACACCCACCATTAACTCAAACTTTATTTCAATGATTTAAGGTGAATGCCCACCTGGTCTTGAGCTGACTCCTGACTTGAATGAGTGCAAGGTAACTTAATTAAGTCAGATTGGTCATTAAAGCTAAACAATTCCTGACAAAAACTTATCTCCGCAGGATATAGACGAATGCTCAAGAACTAGCGGAATTTGTTCTAACGGAATTTGCGAAAATCTAATGGGTACTTATCAATGTGTGTGTAACGAAGGATACAAGCAAATTGGAAACAATCGAGCGCATTGTGAAGGCAAGTTAAGCAATCTTTGTATCCTACAATTTGACAAGCCTTTCCATATGAGGCTATTTTTTAGATATTGATGAGTGCAACGTTAATAATGGTGGTTGTGATGCTATATGCTTAAATCAACCCGGCAGCTTTTCGTGTGCCTGCAGTCCAGGCTACATGCTTCTTATGGATGGGAAAACTTGTAAGGCATCTTATTGGCGTTTTCGACATCTAACATTTACTACATTTGTAGTACCTGTAAACTTCTAACGTTGTTTATTTATTTTATATTTAGGTGTCGATGTTGATGAATGCAAAGATAATACCCGGGTATGCAACGGCGGCAAGTGCAGCAATATACCAGGTAAGCTATTTGTTTTGCTCCTCAACGTACACGCTAACTCGTGTTAAACTATGCCTAAATGCAATTTATTCAAATTTGGGGACGAAGTCGTTTGTTTTTAAATATTTCTATTTTCAGGCAGCTATAAATGCGATTGTACAGCTGGACTTCTGCCATCCCCAGATGGTTCAACTTGCCTCGGTTTGCACTCAGAAGAAGTAGCTACGTTTTCTAACAAATTTTAATTTAATTTTTTTGAAAGATCAGATATAAACGAGTGCCGAGCTGATACAGGAGTATGCGGCCCCGGGCATTGTGAAAACACTGGTATTCGCATTAACTGAATACTATTATTGCATAAAATGAAATGAAAGTAATCCAATCATAACACTTCACAGCTGGGTCATACATTTGCCGTTGTGATGATGGATTCTCAGTTCGCCCCGAATTGGGTCCTGCGTGCACTGATGAAAATGAATGTGTAATGGGAAATTACGTTTGTGCTCACAATGCTGAATGCTTGAACACAGATGTAAGTAAAGTTTTCTTAACAAATCTGTCAGAGTTTGATGTTGAATTTTTGGTTCCAGGGGTCATATGAATGTCGATGTCAAGATGGATTTGTCGGTGATGGAGTGCACTGCAGGGATATCAACGAATGTCAAGTGAACAATGGCGGCTGTCATCAGGATGCCCAATGCATTAACTCGGAAGGATCATTTCGAGTAATTTGTGTTTGAATTCGTCTGGAAAAATTAAGTTACCAATGGCTAAATTGTTCTTGTGCTATTTTCAGTGCGCTTGCGATGCCGGATTCGAAGGAGATGGGCTTATATGTACTGACATTGACGAATGTAAGGTACATTTTTACCTTTGCCAAATAATTCATGCTTTGCTGAATGTGTCTAAATATTATCTGGTTCAGGTTCCAATAATCCCAATTTGTGTGAAAACGGGATTTGTCTAAATCATCCGGGAAATTACAGGTAGCATAGAGTGCAAATAAAATTTCAGTAACTTTATAATTATTTCAATTTTGCATGCTAATCAATGCTATGTTTGTGATTGAAGATGCGAATGCGATATGGGATTCATGAATCGCGATGAGGATGATCATGTCTGCATTGGTAAACGAATCTCAGACAAAATACAACTTTTTGAAAATACTTTGAGTTGATAATTTACGGCAGATATTGATGAGTGCGGAATGTTCCACCATTTATGCGTGTTTGGCAAATGTGAAAATATGTGAGCAACCTAATTTTAATACAGATTCAAAATTGAATTCGAACCGTTTTTATAAAAAAATGTTTACTTGCCTTTAAACTGTGTGCAGCAGTTAACTTAATAGTTTCTTTTTTTTACATGCATATGCTAGTCATGGAATGTTCCGATGCATTTGCAACAAAGGATTCCAGTTAGATTCGACCGGAGGTATTACCACCTTCAGCTGCAGTTTTTTCGTACCATCTGACTATTGTTTCATTGTTCTAACTGTTTAATCAATCACAGGAAATTGCTCGGACATAAATGAATGTGTTAATCCACATTCCTGCCAGTACGGCTACTGTATCAATACAGCGGGTATGTTCTTTTGTATATTAAGTATACATGGCGTTTACTTGTTGGGATTAGAATTAAATAACTAATATTATTATTTGTGTAGGCAGTTATACATGTCAATGCCCACCAAATTATGAACTTGTTGAAGCTGGGAACGCTTGTGTTGGTAAATACACATCTAAATTTGAAGATGAAGCCGTTTTCTTTACTTACTAAAAAAATCAAATTTTTTAGATAAGAGGAAAAGTCAGTGCTACATGGACAGTGGGGAAGACCCGCGGGGTCGGAGACCAGTTGGAAGGAGAGAATGCGCTCGTCCAACAGGGGAATTGATGTCGAGATCCACATGTTGCTGTTCAGTAGGAAGTGCTTGGGGACCACTTTGTGAGCCTTGTCCGGCAATTGGTTCAGATGAACATAATGCCATGTGTGCTGGTGGTTCTGGTTTTCGGCCCAATGGGAATACGGTATTGACGACAGCCATTGAATTTGGTTTGTTTACTCTAATTATTGTGAACTTTACAGTCCCTTTTGGAGGACATCAATGAATGCGAAATTATGGGTATCTGCAAACACGGGAAGTGCACAAACGTTAGTAATAAATTAGTTTAGCAGACTTTGAACATGTGTTTGTAACTAATCCTAAATTGCCATTTATTTGCAGACATTTGGCTCATTCTTGTGTCAGTAAGTAACTAAACATTGGTTATTGAATATTCTGTTTTACTGCATTAATTAATAGCAAACGACAATAACGACATGTTGACAAATTTGGGTGGAATCCCTGTAGAATCTTAACACAAATAATGATATTGGTTCTCTTAATTCTAGATGTGATCCAGGTTACCGACTAGATTTTACTCATGCGATGTAAGTTTTTACTAGTTACTGGACTTTATAAGATTGCATTTAGTAGCAGGAGTTCTTTATTATGGTGGCTTATGCGATTATTAAGGTGCGTTGACATTAACGAATGTGTCGAAGACCCAGGAACTTGCGGCGTGGGTACATGTATAAATGACGGTAAGTGCCATTCTGACAGCCTTTAAAATCAAGATCACCTTGTTGTATTATCCTATCAGGAGAAATCTATATAACAATAATTTGTAATTAGACGGCGGCTACCACTGTCTTTGTCCAGCAGGTTATATGCTCCTACCAAATGGACGTAAGTCGAGCAACCAACCCCTTAGTAGTAGTTTGCTTGGAATGACACATTTAGTAGTTTTTGCTCTGTTTCAGGTGAATGTGCTGACATGAGGAAGGAACCATGTTACATGGAATTCAATACCTCAAATCTCAAATGCGGTCACCCAATGTCAAATGTGCAAACACGGATGTTGTGCTGTTGCTCAATGGGCGCTGCTTGGGGTGATGCTTGTTTACCTTGCCCAAAGGCTGGAACTCGTAAGTCCTAAATTTGCTCGACATGCGCTTTAGGATGGCAATTTTTTGTCTCAAATTTATTTATTGCTAATAATTTTTTAGCCGAGTACCAGTCAATGTGTGGACTTCGACCCGGCCAGATGATTAATCCAATGACTGGACTTCCGGAAGAAATCGACGAATGTTCACTCATGCCCCAAATGTGCCGCAACGGTATGTTATATAGTGAAATTCAGTTTTTTTATGAAGTCGCGAATTATTCGCACGAATTTCAATTTGGTTGCCAGGTTAATGTTTGTGATTTCAAAGTTATGTTAAGGTGCTCTATAGAATATGGGTGGAATGCGAAATGTTTAAAATTAGCGTTACCAACCAGCTCTACAACACAACTAAACAAGATTCTTCCAAATTCTTCCAAATTCTGACATGATTTTTTTGACTTCATTGTCTCGTCGTACATTTGCACTTCAGTTCGGATTATCAAGATTGCTTATGACTTCGACATTTCCCCGAAGTTCCCCTCAACTCTGCATCACAATTCGACTGAATTATCGCCATCGTAATAATGTTCTGGTTTACCGTTCCAGTCTAGTGATTGAGCGGAACATCTGCATGTCGACAGAATTACCTCAGAAGTCAAATGATTTTCCAACCGTCAAAGAAGAGAAAAGAACTAGAAAAACAAACTTGTTCAATTTCATTAGTTCCCGAACACTCAAATTTCTTGAGAAGTACCAAAAGCTACTTGACGAAAAGCTACCTCGAACAACTCAGTTCTACCGTATATTTGTTTTCGGATTCAAAGAATTTATGATTGACACGAAGAACTTTCTTTTCATCAAACATAAAATTTTATTTTCTTCAAATGGAATGACCGGACTAACCAGGAAGGAACTTGACCTGTATTACAAAATGCGACATGATATTTTTAAAGTTGGACCGTTACTACTAATTTCCATGCTCCCCTTTGCAAATTACATAGTGTTTCCAATCGCCTACTACTATCCCAAACAACTATTGAGTTCTCATTTTTGGACACCTTACCAAAAGCTGTTGTTCACAGCTGATTTTCAAAGGGAAAGGCTCCAGTTCTACAGCCCGGTTATTTCTGATTTGGAGGATGGATTACGCTACATCCAAGACGAATATCTCAAGATTCAAGCGGATAAAGTTTTCACGAAATTAAGACACGCCTTGAAACCAAGTTGGAGAGAAATATTAGAAATTAAATCGTTATTCCGTATCCGCGATGGGCCTTACAGCTTGCAAGCTATTCATCGAAGTCATGTAAAAAACCTGTGCCACACACACGGACTTCCTGCTATGGTGTGGAGGAGACCGAGACACGAACTCGTGTCTCATGCTAAAATGATGGTCCTCATGGATGCTTCAATTTCGAAGAGCAAACTCTACGAATTAGATTTAAATGAACTGAAAACTGCATGCTTTTTACGTGGATTGTACTCGAATAATAATGAAGTGCTCCTGGATTATTTACTCCAATGGCTTTCCATCTCTAGTCGTCTCACGCCACAAGAATACTCACTACTGATTCACCTCCCAGTTTTCTTGGGCTATAATCATTCTAATAATTGGATTCTAATGGCTTAGATACAATTAATTATATAACAGAGTTCAATAAACTCTTCTTTGATTTTTAACCTGAGTTGTATCTATTTTTTAAATACAAGTATTCATGTAATTCTACTGATGCAGTTTAGCGAACAGATTAGCCAGTGTAATTTAGTTTTAGTTTAGCTTTTACCTAGTTATAATTTTGAAGTCTGTTTCGTATTATTATTATGAATGGTCACATTTTCAACAGGAATATGTGTCAACTTGCCTTCTGGGTTCAGGTGTGAATGTTTCCGAGGATTTATTTACGATGATGCGTCACACTCCTGCATTGGTTAGCCGCAATTGTTTTGTGAATTTGTTAGCCCTCAATAATGCCATTGGTATAAAATTAGATGATAATGAGTGCAGCCGAAGCCCCAATCCGTGTCACGGAAATGCGCAGTGCCTGAACATTCCTGGAAGGTAAGTATTTGTAATTTAGCAAAAAGAAACAATTTTGATTGCTCAACGAATTATCTTAATTTTCTAGTTTTGAATGCCGGTGTCCTGATGGCTATCGCCTCGACCATAGCCAACGAGGTTGCCTGGATATTAACGAGGTATAATTTAAATGTGCATTTTATGTTTCAAAACGTTATCACTTTTTTTATTACTTCTCCTAGTGCATTGAGCGACAAGGGGTTTGCAGCTATGGTGAATGCAACAATTTTCAGGGAGGGTTCCATTGTATTTGCAGAAACGGATTTACTCTAACCCCATCAAGAGATTCTTGCATTGATATTGATGAGTGCCTTGCTCCAGGAACTGTAAGTTCATTAAGGTGTACTTTTATGACCATTCAAGATAGCCAATTGAAATAATTGTTCATTTCAGGGAAGTCGCAGTCCAAACATTTGTGTAAATGGAACTTGTATAAATTTGCTCGGCTCCTACAAATGTGAGACATTTGAAAGATACGCATTGCTGCTCCGTTTTCTGAATTTTACTCAGAGTAGACATAAAATTGGCAAAATATCCTTGATTCATTTGGTTGTGGTTATTATTTGCAGGCATGTGCCACGGCGGATTCAAATTAAGTCCGAATAACGACTGTGTTGATATGAACGAGTGTGAGATGATGCTTGGAGCCTGTCGAAATGGGCGTTGTCAGAAATGTATAGAAATAATCCACACTACTGTTAATAATTTATTTATTAGTCTGTTAAATTTTCTATTTATTATATCTATTAACGTTAAATGTTATTAATTTTTAATTATTATTAATAATTAATTATTATTAATAAATTAATGTTAAATTATATCTTCTAATTGCAGACAGTAGGATCATTTACTTGTCGATGTGCTGATGGTTATACTTTAACTCCTGATGGTCATAATTGTCGTGATTTAAATGAATGTGAAGAGGTTTGAAACTATTTATTTTCTTCATTTTCCGGAAGACGTGTACACATGTAACATTTGTGTTATCACAGATTCCCGGCACGTGCCCTAAGCCAGGAAAGTGTCAGAATCTAATGGGCTCCCATATCTGCTCATGCCCTCCAGGGTACGAACTTTCTGCTGATGGGAACATTTGCACAGGTCTGATTTCTCCTTCTATATTTATAAACAGTGTTATGCGAGACTCAACAAAATGAGGTGCTTTTTCTAGATATTGACGAATGCTTATTAAATCCGGACTTGTGTACCGAAGGGCTGTGCATTAACTTAGAAGGGGGTTTCAAGTGCCAGTGTCCAGTCAACTATATCCTCAGCCCAGATGGGAAGCGGTGTGTTGATATACGGCAAGACTTGTGTTATGATGGGTTTCAAAATGCAACTGGTGGTTAAGTTTTGCAAATATTTTTGGAACCGTTTTTCTTGTTATTTGGATTCAGTTAAGTTAATTTATCTAAAATTGGACTTTAGGGAGAGGCCTGTGTACTAATTCAAGGCGAGGTTACGTTAGTCGAATGACTTGCTGCTGTACAGGTGGGAAAGCATGGGGTGCAACGTGTGAGCTTTGTCCGTATCAAGGAACTTGTAAGTTAATAATAAGAACTACTTATTATCGGGCACTACACTTTAAATTTTACTAGATGAGTTTGACCGACTTTGTCCCGATGGTATTGGTCGCGGAGATACTGGTCAGGATTTAGACGAGTAAGATGGATCAACAAACCTAGAATTTATACCTTGCTGCTAATTATACTTTTCATGTTTTTTCCATTAGGTGTTCGATAATGTTAGATGTGTGTGACGGCGGGGAATGCATCAACACAGGTGCGCAACTATAACTATGAAGATCATGAGTAGAGAAATTGGTAAAATACGTATTATTCTTCACCGATTTCAGATGGTTCATTCAGATGCCAGTGTCCTCAAGGCTATATATTGGATCCGACCGGCCACAAGTGCATCGGTTAATGTCTTTAATTTGGTTCAGGGTAGAGTGCAGAAGAATTATTCCAATTACGTTTTTGTTACAGATGATAATGAGTGTACTTCAATCGGGGTGTGTGGATCTGGGGCTCAAACTTGCTACAATTTGGATGGAGGGTTTGAGTGTGCTTGCAAGGAAGGCTTTGCTCCAGGGCCTAATCAAGTCTGTGAGGATGTTGATGAGTAAGAAATTTAGGCTATGGCTTAAAACATTATTGTACGTGATCTTCACTTTACCAATGCTCTTTTTAAATCAAATTTATTTCAGATGCAGAGATAGAACACATCAGTGCGCGTTCCGCTGTTTGAACACCGTCGGATCGTACACTTGTAAGTCTACAACTTTCAATAAGCTTATATTCCACCTGCTTATATTAAGCACACATTTGATTATTTCTATGAATTAGGCCAGTGCCCTTACGGTTATGCTCTGGCTCCTGATGGAAAGCATTGTATGTAACTTATACATTATAAATCCTGAAATAAGTGTCGAACTTCAAAATTACATGCAAATGTCTTGTGAATCTAGGTGGAGACTTAGATGAGTGTGCTACAACAGCTAATAATTGCAAGTTTCTTTGCAAGAACCTAATAGGCACTTTTATGTGCATTTGCCCTGGTAAGACATTGCAGACGGAAATGAGGGAAATATGTATAATTATGAGCTTTTTAGCGTTTGGTTAGAATTTTAGAGGCTTTGGGAGCCCTAAAATTAAAATTAATTATGTTGTTCAGATGGTTATCAGCAAATTGGACTAGGAGACGAATGCCGCGACATCAATGAATGTCAAACTGATTCGAGTCTTTGTCAGAATGGGCGTTGTACTAATTTGGAAGGAACTTACCGCTGTGACTGTTATGAAGGCTTCGAACCATCCCCAGATTACTTATCATGCATTGGTAAGTACCTGCGATAAAGAATTCGGCGACAGGTGTGTTAATAATTAGGACTTACTCTTCGCAGATAGAAGACAAGCTTATTGTTACAGACATCTTATTTCCGGTCAATGTACATCACGCGACTCTACTTCATTGGCAAGAACGTCAAAGGCTGATTGCTGCTGTACAATGGGTGTGGCCTGGGGTCCAAGGTGTGAATTGTGTCCCAGAGACGGAACACCTGCCTATGAGAAGCTGTGCATGGAAGCTGGTTACAACAAAGACGGGAAAGGTAGTAGTACTTAATTGTTTATGGTTTTCAAGGTCAAGTAATACATTCACATGAATTTGATTTCGGATTGCAGATATTGATGAGTGCGCAATCATGCCAGACCTATGCAAGCATGGAGTGTGTGTGAATACCCAGGGAAGTTATCGCTGCCGATGCCATAAAGGATACAAAGTTGATGCTTCGGGAACTCGCTGCTTAGGTAAAATGATCATTTTTAATCTGCTGGCGCTGCCTCATTTGATTTTGAAATATGAAAATTTCAGATATAAATGAGTGTGAGCAAGTGCCAAAAGTCTGCCAGCACAACTGTGAGAACACCCTGGGTAAGACTGTGTTGTATTTCAAGTTATGAAAACTTTATTCAATTATGGAGTATGACATCTTTAGGATGAAGTAGTGAAGCTTCCAACCATGTCTAACAATAGCTAAATTACAATTTTATATTAATTGAAGGGAGTTTCATCTGCACCTGTCCTAACGGCTACACTCTGAGCAGTGATGGAATAACCTGTCGTGATGTGGACGAATGTGCCACTGGAAGACATGGGTGTCAGCACGAATGCGTAAACACAGTAAGTACATTTTTGCAGATTTATACAGTAATGCAAGTTTATCAGGACTTAGCCCAAAATCAAGTGTTCAATTTTTATGTTATCGTTTTAGCAAGGAAGCTACAAATGCCACTGCAGTAAAGGATACAGTCAAGTTGATGACCAGTGTTTAGGTATAATTATTTTATGTTTAATTTACTAGAATTCCTAAGCTTACCGAAAAGTAATTTAAAAAGTATTAATGATTATAATAATTAGTAATAAGTAATAGTAATAATTAAAAAGATAATTTGGGAATGTCCATTCTTAGATATCAACGAATGTGCGGAGCAGTCGGGCATATGTCCACCCCCTGGGAATTGTATAAATTTGATGGGATCATACAAGTGTTGGTGCTCATTTATCGTTTTAGCAAGGAAGCTACAAATGCCACTGCAGTAAAGGATACAGTCAAGTTGATGACCAGTGTTTAGGTATAATTATTTTATGTTTAATTTACTAGAATTCCTAAACTTACCGAAAAGTAATAATGTGGGATTGCCCATTCTTAGATATCAACGAATGTGCGGAGCAGTCGGGCATATGTCCACCCCCTGGGAATTGTATAAATTTGATGGGATCATACAAGTGTTGGTGCTCATATGACATGTTTCAATAACGGCTCTCATATTGTGTTCTTGAAAAATGTTCTTTGATAAAATCAGGTATCTGTCCAAGAGGATTCACGACTGATCCAAGCGGTACAGTTTGCTTGGATTCGGATGAGTGCACCGACGATTCCCGTTGTCAACATGGCTGCCAGGTAATTTACAGGGGAATATATATTTCTGAATATAATAATGAACAAAGCGTTTGATCATTTTCTTGTCAAAATTCAGAACGTGGTTGGAGGCTACAGGTGCGTTTGTCCGGACGGTTATTCCCAGCATTCGTACTACAATCAATGTTTGGATGTTGACGAATGCAATAGCGCGGGAGATGTGTGTGGATCGGCGTCTTGCCAAAATTCGTATCGGATCGTATCGGTAGTTGTAATACAAATAATCATGTTTAGATTTAAATATACCAAGTATTTGTAAATTTATTGGCTCCTACAGTTGCCAGTGTCCCACAGGCTACCAATTTGACGAACACGTCATGATCTGTGTGCAGGTACAGTGTACAGCTTGGTTTTGCTCCATACTCGCCGATGTGAATTTGTAGAATAAATTTGGATTTGTTCTTTTAGGTTAGCGCAAATTGTGTTGGAAGTCCTTGTGCGTTTGGATGCTCGTCATATGGTCCGGATGGTTTTATTTGCGGCTGCCCGTCTGGCTATCGACGAATTGGACAAGGGCATTGCCTCTCAACAATCACACCGCCTGCATACGGAGGCTATGAAATTGATGATCCAAATTTCACTTCCGAGGGTGCAGGGACAGATCGGTTCATTTCCACTGAAGGTTGCTTCTCCTGTAAAGTTGGAGCTCAGAGTTCCAGAGGCGGAAGGAACCGCCGGTCAATATCTAGTTGGCAGCAATCCTCCAATATGTCGAGTTCATTTATGTCAATTGGAAATGAATTGCATCCTCCAGCGGGCTCCCTTCTCATGATTGACAAACATCACAAAGAAGTGGACGATCAAATTATTCTTTTTGTTCCAGTGGATCATACTCGGCCACGATACAGAATTATTCAGTTGCAGCCATCTTTAAAACCAATGGTAAAAGATTTACTTAATTTGTCAAGCAAATGAAGGCATGCATGAGAAAAACGATTTTTGTGTTTCTATTTTGTAGGATAACATGCGTTATGTGATTCGACGTGGGAATAGGGAGGACTTGTTTGAAATCTTGGGAGAAAGTCCTGCCTCACTTCACTTCAAACGAAAGACGAAGATGCCTAGAACGTACGACATTGAAGTATTGGGCTACAGCGTTAATCCCATGTACTATGAGGAAAGTAGAAAAGATCCATTCACCCTTCGTATTCGTCTAGTTGTAACTAATTAGCTAGAAAGAAAGTAGTCTTTTCCTTTTTAATTTTTTTAATGTAAATTGAGCCCATGTTACTGCCATTTTCTAAATACCACTGCCAAAGGGACCAATGAAAGTCTTTCTCCTCTGCTCACTCCAGGGTTAAATTTCATTTTCATTTAAAATATTTGTACGCATTGATGCTGGTGCTTAGGATTTTGTTATATTTAAATGTACATTCTGTGTACATACGTAAGTCCATCTTTTATTTGTAATGTGAATAATTTTCTACAGTCAGGTTACGATAGCTTTCTGTTTGTGCACGGTTGTTAGCACATGTTTCACTTTGTAAGTTTTATTTGACATTTATTTGAGGGTATTACTAAGAATTAGAGCAGTCTATTAGGATTTACAAGGATTCAAGGTTTTATGTAACTAATTGAGCCAGTGGTTGTTCTTCTGTAATTAGTTTATGCTGCATGCATAACGGAAGGTGGAAGCTTAAGTATGAATGCTGCAGCGCAGTCCATAATTTAGTCATCCATAAATTTAAAATTTATAGTGCGCGCAAATTCCCAGTTTTAAATTAAATGAAATAATTAGGCTTTCCCGTTTTTAGGTTGTTAATTCTAGATGTAAACCATGAATGTATTTGTTAATAAATGTTTGTAGAAAATTTTAGTTTAGAATTGTGTAGTATCACTCATTTTTTTTCCAAGCCCAAAACTCTAAATTGAGTGAAGCTGGTCATATACGCCTCCATTATGTTCTAAGGAATTGACGCACACCGCATAACGTGGGAGTTTGGATTCGGTCACCTTAACTCCTTCAGGTATTTCTGGACTAGTGCGTAGTTGTTTTTCTTTACATTTTCACTAGCAGTATTAGAAAAATTAGCGGGACTACACTTTTCCAACGCGGAGGAAGTGAAGTGCTATTATCATCTTTGGTTACCGATCCGCGAATCCATTACCAACAACTTTATCCTGGAATTAAACAAATGTATCCGTCCATCCAAATGTCTATCCGACTAATCTTGAAGGCGAAGTCCAACTCTAAAAGAGTGGATGTTTTCTTAGCAAGGATCTCTCATTGTGCTTTTCCTTTTTAATAACTCTTCACAAGATTTGATTGGCATATGCGCGGGTCCATCACCGCACAGCTCTTTAGAATTCTTATAAAAGTAATTGCGAAGTTCATTTTCATCCCTTTTCAATTTGCTTCTTTGGAATATCACTGAATAACTCCGGGTAATTTCTGTTTCTGATAATATCTATATGTAGTCTGATTTTGGCCGAGGTGTTCCCTGTGAATACTCTCGAAGGGAAATAATCTCAAATATCTTGTATTAATTTTGATAGACTTTTAAATAAGAGGCTGGCCATTTCTTTGATCACCTCCCTCGCAGAAGTTTGAAGAGCTGATTTGCAACTTATTTTCATATAAAAGAGAAGAGTGAACTACACGAAGTGGTCATTTGTGACGGAAAGTGTTAAGTCACCCGAAGACTCCCGTCAATTTTTCCAACGTTGTGCGCTTAAAAAAACTTGAAACTTTTAAAGTTTAGCATAAGTTAGCGTGTTTCGTTTCTTCTGGCGGGTGGTATATATAATGTCGAGAAACTGCAGATCTCCACCTGTGCCAGTAGTCCTGGCTCCTGCGAGAGCTAAGAAATCTGTGTTTAAACCAAGATTGGTAATTAATTCATTTTAATACTTTTGCTAAAATTCCCGGCTAATGGGTATATCTTCCATTTAAATAGGCGCTTGCATTTGTTCTTTTCATTTGCTGGCAATCCCAGTTTGGAAATGTTGCAAGTGCACGAAACCAACACACAAAAAATCTTAGACTCCGGGCTCCAAATCAAGTGCGAAATGACATCCCATCCATTTTACCCGACTTTTCTGAATCCGAATATATTGGAGAAATGGGAGGTCCCATAAATGCGAAAATTGGTAGTGAAGGCGGACGCAAGAAAAAGTCGTGCGGGGCTTCGGCGATCGGTAATATTTAGACATATTAATTTGATTTTTGACAAATTTGTAGAATGTTTGACAACATATTTGCAGCTGCAAGAAGCATAGTTGGTCCGAGCATGAAACGATCATATTTTGCCAATACACCAGAAGAAGTTGAGGAAAAAATCCAAGAGGAAAAACGAAAAAAGCGTGATTTGAGTGCAATCTCAAAAAGGAATGATTTAACAGATGGACCGCTGCCGTGGACTTGTTTGGTGAGAATTTTGGACTTTTCTTTTGTCGAATCGGTTTTATATTTCGTTCGTCTCAATGTTTAGACGAAATACGCTTGGGAAGATATGGGAGCCGATCATTATCCCCGCTTCGTTCGCACAGCAGAATGTAAATCCCGGGTGTGTTTCAACGGATTTTTTCGCTGCAAGCCAAGACGCTACAATACCAAAGTTCTCAAACGTATTACGGCACCGGAGGCAACTTCCTGTGAAGAAGACGACGTTTCATTGCCGGAGTCATTGGCCCTCAACTGGAGATTTATTACTGTTACAATTAATCTTTGTTGCGATTGCACTGGTCGAGTCCCTGGCACAGAGGTGTAGGCAGATGAGTGCATGTGCTTGCAACATTATCTGTGTATATAGCTATTAAATGGAAAAGTTTGTCGTTAGTTAATGAAAACTTATTAGCGGTGTTCATATGAATTGAGAGAAATATACAATGAATATGGTCAATTATCTAGCATTAGCATTATCACAACCTGCCTACCCTCACATGGGATACGGCGAGGGCACAAAAGGAGTACAAATCGTATTCTGTAGTAGACCATAATGGTCATTTTGTTTAGATTATTAGATAATGACCTATGAAGCATAATACATTGGCATCTCGGGTTACTTTACTGCCTACTTCAGGCGTAATTTGTAAGTAAAATGTTCCTATTTCTAAATGATTTTGTTTTAATTCGTAAATCTCCTCTCTGAACATAATAGCTTAAATATTAAACTCTTCGGCTCATCGTACGTACTTGTGCTTTGTTTCCGCAATGACTTCTAAATAGCATGACTTACATTTGTGGTAACTTATCACCTTGCATATTCAATATACAATCAAAGCCTGAACACCAAAACTACGGAATGTCTTAAGCTAGTAGATGACAAATTCTCCAACACGTGGAGCTTTATTGACCTTGTAAATATAGTACTGATTTAATTTTGCACACTTAGATTTAAATTTAACAGCATGTCACACAAATTGGCACATTACCAGACAGAAACTAAATCAATAGAATATACACTGTCGTAATTTTCATAATATTTACAGCGTCCCGGAATCCATGGAGAATCGCCTCCTTTTCTTCTGATTTTGTACAATTTGGCAAGCGCATCCACTCCGAATTGTGTATGTAGTCAAGTGACCAGGGGTGCGGCTCTCCAGCCGTAGCTAAGGGCCATCGGGACACTTCGCCTGTGGCCACCGCCCCATGGGTTCTGACGAGGGCATATGTATACGTGTGTTGTTGAGTACATTTGGATTGTTTGGAATGGCGGTTTTCAAGGAATTTGCATGGTTTGTTCAAAATCCCTTGCTGACATGAGTATTCGTAGAAACGCTGTCGAACCGGCTCATCTTGGTACAGTTGAACCAAGTGACCTTTGTAGAATTTTGGGAACACAATTATTAATTTTTAATTTTAATTTTTACACGGAATTTCATTATCCAAGCAAACACATTGACTTACAATGGAAATGTGATACTTACCTGTTCGATTTCTTCCAGCCACGGGTTCAATAATTTCCGCGACAGTTGGGCAACAGGACTCAATTGACTCAACGACATCGTAAACATATGGCTCGAAAGGTAGTTGAGTATTTTTCTTTCCCATTTTACCTCCTGCCCTTTTTTGGGACCTTTGATTCTTGTTTTGAAGTCCAAGTCGTGCTTTTCTATTCCTCAAACGATTTCTGTTTTTCCACCGCCTTTGAAATAAATATTGTAAAATTGAGTAAATACCATTGAAAAGTTCAAATGCCCGCTATGTTAATGAATTGTTTTAATATTTAAATATTTAAATCTTACTTATCTGGAATAAAGTTAGTATTACAATTTAAAAGCTGCAATGCTGTAAACTTACCAATATCGAACTCGTTCCCTCTCACTCCACCCCAAATCCATGTTTTTCTCCAATAGTCCAAATGACCCGAAAGCTCTCTGTTGCTGATCATAGGCCCACACGGAAAATACCATTTCCAAAAGGAACATCTGTAAAAATGGAATTAAATAGAATTGGATCAAAAATGAAAATTGGTTTGGCCCTGAACGGGGAACATAAGTACGAGGAAAACAGCCGCAGCATGGAAGGCGCTAATCACTTCCAGTGTTTGTTTTGATTGTACCCTGCAAACTACAAACTTTTTAAGGGTGAGCCCATCCAATTGAGATGCAAAATAAAATGATTTCGGTCCGCGCGGTGCGGCGGGTTTGCCCAGCTGCTATGATGTGGCTGGCAAGGTGTCAAGGGCTGACACTTCGGTGCAAATAAATATACGTAAACCTTGCCTTCAAGTGACATTTGAATTTATTATTGTCAACTGAGGAGGGATGAGGTGGAATGGACTTGTTGGCTGTTGTGCTGTACAATCAAAGGCAACTGCGGTTCGTACCACAAGCAAGCATGATTTGAAATTCTTGCAAATGCTAACCGCGAGGAGTGGTAGTTCCGTTTTTGTTCATCGGATTTTAATATTGACTTTGGCAAGGCAAAGGCAAGAGTTTGAAGAATTTTTTTGCCGATATTTACGCCGATGTTTGCGCTGACGAGTTTGCGTGTTTGTCTATGTTTGTTTTATAGTGTGTTAATTTGATTTGAATTTAAATACCAGTTAATATGTTACCAAAATGCGGGGATCGTCAACAAAAGGGGAATTCTACTGCATTTCAATTTGAGACAAACTCACTTTTTTAAACAAAAAAAGTCTTCTTTTCTGTACCCTGATAAATTCCTTGATCGAGTATAATACGCATACTTTGAGGGAAAGTTACTGTTAAATTTCTACAAAAATTGTAATTGTAAATGTACCTACTCGGCTCTAATAAAACGTTTCAAATAGGCCTAATTTTGTCTGCAAAACAAAGGAGATTCTTACCACACGCCCCGAAGCATGCCTGACTTTACAATTTTAATTATAAATAAGAATTTAACGACTATAAATTCAGCTTCGTCGGTTTACAAACAAATATGTGCACATAAATTAGGCATTTAGAAATATGCCATATGTAATGTGGTTGCATTATGCGGTGGTGGAGAAGCAGACATGTCCACGTCCCTTTGGATAAAGGTAAATATTGACGAAACCAATTGAGAAGGACGGACGACTCTGGGACTGACTGGGGCGACGCGACGGACTCGTTGAGCCTCCCGTCAACGACACATCGTCTCATTGTCACGTTCACGGCTTAAGATGATCAAGTTGTCCCATCCTTATGTCCAGTCCTCGTCTTGACATCAAGATGACACAAAATAAGTCGACGGCATGACATTGACAACATTCCAGTCACCCCGCACAATGCAGTTAGGATTCGAAAATATAATAAAGTTTCAATTGAAGATACCTCGTTGTGAGCAACCATGCAAAGTATGTGGTGTAGGATTAATATTTTTACAAAATCAGCATTCCAGAAATTGTTATAATGATTGCCTTTGGTCTTTGCACATTCCTTTCCTTGAATTGGTACATCCAACACAACCAAAAGAACTTTTCCAACTATTCTCGTACTGCATACAATTTTAATGAATTTGAAAGCAGTTTTATTGATGTTATTCAAACTCAACATGGTAAAAAAATTAAAGACGGGAGACCTTTACCAAAACAAATAATGCCAGCCGAGCCGATACCTGACAGTGAGTTTACCTATGTTGACGTTTGCATCATAATTTTAACCAAAATGAGGTATCAATGTAAATTGATGAACGTTTTTTATGTCTATGAACTAGTGCTATTAGAAATAACGAACCCTAGTGAAATCACTCAAAAAATATTGTTGACGTTTGTATCATAATTTTAACCAAAATGAGGTATCAATGTAAATTGATGAACGTTTTTTATGTCTATGAACTAGTGCTATTAGAAATAACGAACCCTAGTGAAATCACTCAAAAAATATCTGTGTTCCCAGTGTTCCGGTTAAGGAGAAACTCACATTCACTGCTCATTCCACAACGAGTATCATGTTAAGATGAGTCTCTATTTATTCGTTTCGGTTCTAAACTCTGCTAAGTGGCTCAAGTCAAAGTCGCACATTTTTCTTGGAAAACAAGGGTGCCAAACTGTCTGGCATGGCCTGTGCGAAGGAATACGTGATAATTGCTTGGATTCTTAAAATATTTCTATCATGTTCCACTTAACCCTACGCAGCACAGTAGGGTTCAATACGGATTAAGAACATGGCGTAAGCTTGAAACTATTCAACGTCTCAATATGCCCATTACCCATTAGAATTTGCATAATTGTAAAATAAAAACACTATAACCCTACCTTTTTTATTTTACGAGTTTAACATGGCGTGTCAGTTTCAACGTATCTACATTCTACATGCCTAAGCCTACGCTCTACCCCCATCACCATCTCTCCCCTCATCTACTTAATTAACGATGTTTATATTCCCGACCTTCCGGAACGTAATTGTTTAAAATAAGCAACATTTGGAATGCTCAATTAGTAATTACAGAGGCAATTCAACAAATTAGTACATTCCACCTATCCACCTACACAAATTATTATACATTAAAAAAAGCTAAGCGATTTGGTTGGAATATTTTTGCTTTTGTTATGCAAACGGGAAGCTCAGAATCCAATTTCTCATAAATTGTTTCCCAATTAATTAATTAACTTAAGCCATGTTTGAGAAATACCGGCTGTCACCCTGTGCCATTGAAGCCATTGTAATGAATGAAAGCCTTTTATATTTGCATTAAAGGTAGTTGAAGTTCATATAGAACATAAAGACATGCGTTACATACCATCTGCGATAAAACATTGTTTCCTAAACACTGAAGTGATTAATACTTTCGATATCTGAGTAATTGCAAAGTGACAATTAATTATGTTTAGCTGATTCTTTGCATTATTGTAATATGATCTTCCAATTATTAAAATTTTCAAACACAAGCTAACTAAAATTCCCAACCTAAGGATGCTGGAGAAAAATTCAATGCCGTCAATGAGTATTAAGCTATTACTTACCAGTAATAAAACCAGTGAAAAGAGATTCCTTCTTCTGAGACATAAGGAAGCCATGTTAAAATCACAAAATCAACCTGCAGTCTGGCTATCCGCAAACAGTACTGTTTTGCTTGCAAAATCCTGTCAGTTTCTTAAACTTGTTAACATTGGCATGATTAAAATGCTAAACCCACACACTTTACTTGAATCGGGCACTGGGCGCAGCGACCGATCTTACATTCTTCAAAGTTAACACTGTGCACTTGTAATTAACTCTGCAGTAATTATCAGATTTTGTTCATTTGACAAATCAACCGTGTTACTATTACAATCCGGATCTAATTACTGAATTCCCAACTGTTCTCATGGGAGGCAAAGATGAACTGCACTCCAAAGGTGGGACCCAGAAATCGGGTGGGATCAGCAGCCGAGCCGGATTGCAGCTCCTCAGATAAAATTAACCACCCGATTTTCCCCGTTCTCGCTTGACATAATCCAAAATGTATATTCCTGGGAATATTGGATGTTTTCTTCTCATTAATTGCTTAACTAAAACTAAAATAATAACAATGAGTTAATTAGCGAGCACAATGTAAAATTCCACGAATTTCGCCTAGCGAACCAGAAATTCCATCCTCAGCTCAACGTTGAGTGGGAACAAAAACTTTAAATGGGATTTCATTGATTAAACTGGTGTCGTATAAATTAACTAATTAGCAAGTCGTTCCAGGAATCTCATTTCCCTAGATCCGCGTCCGTGTACACAGGACACGAATAAATTTCTTTGAGAAATCCCAAACGTAGACATTCACAGCATTATGTTCGAACAAATTCCAAATTCATAGACTCCCACGTCGGTAAAAGATTAAAGTCGCAATCCCTTTTGATTTTCGGGTGAAGATTGACGCTTTTCTTTTCCTAAACAACGAGAAGATCACACTGCTTCGTAAGATCCCACCGCACGCGGCCCACCACACTAAACACAAATTACAGTCAGGTTGGTTTGGGCCGGACCCGAATATTTTCCCTTAAAGTCACGTACAAAAAGTATTCATTTGTCGGTGTCACGGTGTCCCGTCCTTCTCGACGTGACAATGACATTAAAATCTTGAATTCTAACAAATTCCATGGATTTGTTTTACCACGCAATTGCTTTGCGACGCCCGACTCAATTGGATGAGTGATTTAGCAACGTCAAACGAACACGACGACAGGTCTTATGCCGCTCATGACACAGTACAATGCGATCCAACGAAAGGACAAAAATTTGGAAGAAAAGTGGAAAAATTCTTGTTTCTTCTCTCCGTACCGTCGCGTCGTGCCGTATGTATATTATATGTGTGAATTGTGAATGTAATTCCAAGATTTAGAATTAGACTGCCTGGCTGCTATGTGGCCATGGATCTCTTTGTAGTGGTATTTGTCAGAAGAAAAGGAAAACAACCTCTTGAATCCCGTAATCCAAAGTTTGGTTCACATTCACAAATACCTCTATCAGGATTACAGGCGTGCGGTATAATTAATTAGACAATTAATGACATTGCAATGGAACCGGGCTGCTTGTTGGATTTTGTTTTGATCGAAAGATTACAATACACGGGCACAGCACAGCACAATATTTCGGATTCTTGCAAAATTTAGACACTTTTCTCGAAGTGTTATTTTTTTCGGGGCTCTTGCATTGACGTCTTGCTTTAAAATCGTTAATTCACTAATAATTATTATTTATGATTTGTGTGGTTTTCAAACGACATCCTCCAAAAGACTGAACTCAATTGTCCGGACCAAGTTTTATTTTCCACAATGCCGTACCATGCATCCTGCATTGCATCTGCATCTTGAATAATCATCCATCGTAATGAGGGTCAATAATAGTAAAGGTGTGAAGGACTTCCCTTGCACCGCATGTTTATGTGAAGAACTTCGAGTGTTTCAACAAGTGTCCAGGCATTTGCAGCCAAGGTGGTCTGCTCTTTTCTTTCGGTACAATTACAGGTAGGTCCAAAAGTCTTACCAGCTAAAGAATGGCTCCAACGCGGCCTGGCAGTGTTATTTATTATTATGAACCCGAAAGGAGAAAGGATAAAAGGGAGATGAACTTGTAAAAGCTCAAGTGTGAAAATCCTGGTCCCGTCCCAACCCAAGGTGCCAAAGTCGGATTCATGGCTTAAATTCTTTGCCTCCTCAATGAAGCCGCAGCACGGCGCGGGTCCAGCATGGAATTATTGGAGCAGGGCTTCAATAGTTAAATTCTTTAGCATCTTACCGCCTGCGCCTCTTGAGCTGAAAGATATAACAGCAATTTTTTATATTACTGTTTACTGTTACTTTTTACATTACCCAAATCTAGTTTTATACTATGTTAAAATGAACAGAAGGATTAAAATTCGTATCTTTATTTCAAAATGTTGACCGATGATTGCACCAGATTCTTGATATACTTAAGTAAGTTATTTTTATAATCATTGTTTAATTTAAAGAGGTCCTGCTGCTTGCATGAAGTCTATTCGCAGGCCCATTTGTTTGCCGTATGCTTGGAGAGGACAAAGTGGATACTTTATATCCAAACTGAACACATTTTCACCTATTTTTCCTAACTGGAGGACCGTATAGTTGTCTACAAATCCAAAATATACTCATCATGTTTGTTCTTCATTGTTAATTATGGTTATTTACCAAGGCGTGGATGAATGATTTGAAAATTTTTAACAGAATCATGAGTTACACGCCCGTAAAAATTCAACACGAAGGAATGTGCAATTGTGTTATAAACCGGCGTCTTGTTCTTAAGCTCAACGAAGCTGTGCTTAATTCCATTTTTGCTTCGTGCCGCGGGTTGGATGGAACAGAATTGATCAGTATTTACTTTCTTGCCCTTACCATTCAAATCGTAGAATTGTCATACCGACTATTGAATCATGCTTTCCGTCTGGGTGATGCTCAAATCGTTTAGATTCACTAACCATGGCAGGAACCAAAAATACCACTCTTCGTGGGCCTTTGAATCCTAGCACATTCGGTTCCTACTCAAAATGCAGGTTTAATTTACAATTCCTAATTTATTGTGTGTAATTTAACTAGTTGTACATGTAATATTATATATGTAATAATTGTCAAATGTGTGACTCACGTAAGTGACTGCTCCAAGCTCTTCTCGAAGATTCCCATCGCCAAGGAGGTCGTATTTGCGGAGAGAGCATCCATCAACATAAATCGTAAAATGAGTTCCTATCATATTCCCACCCAATTTCCCAACAACGGAATTTCCTTCCCGGACCAGATTCAAGCTGTGAATCGAAATTAGATAATTAGGGGAAGCTGACTTTTTAGGCCTCCGAGTCATCATTAGTAACATATGGAAAAAAAAATTGTAAAATAATACAATTGAAGACAACATTTTATATCATTTAAGCAGTAATATCATTTACATACATCTCGACATTTTGAACTTTCCAAATGCATTGTGCAGGTTGGAAAAAATCCACGATCCACCCCTTTTGCATTGCGGAAAACCCGACACATGAGTACGAACCCAATGGCTACCGGCATTTTGATAAATTCGTCCAAGTGATCCAGAATATTGGCGCGATTGATCTTATATTCAACACAGTCATTGTTGGGAACAATCTGTAATTTACAGGAAGTTAAGCACAGAACGGAACTAAAATGTAGATCGGCATTTTCAAAACCTCACAGAATAGTATTTTTTCAATCGGTTTGGGTTATCCGTCAAAGCACATACTTTTTTCAAGCTGTGTTAATTTTTTTGCCGAAAAGAACTCCAGAAGATGTGCATAATTTTGAGCAACTAGGTCTCTGTCCACTTCAGTGTCATCGGCAGTAGGATGAACTTGATCTTCAACAGCAGTTTTACTACTGGTTCCGCTGCGAGCTATTTTTAGATTCGGCTTCGAAGTTGATTCACCTTCAACAGCCGACG